>PVKN010000141.1:88316-104818 GCA_004027915.1 Capromys pilorides | reverse complement strand
GGGAGGCAACAGAAAGGATATTAGGAAATACGCTGGACTGAAGAAGCTTTCTTCTGTTTTGATATGGAAGATATTTTAATATACTGAATATACTTAAATGCTAATGAGAAAGACCTGTTGAAAAATGAGAATAGTCATATGTAAAACAGGAAAAAGACTTTTTAAGAAGTTTAAGAAAGAGGAAGAAACAATAGCCAAACTGCAGGTTAAAGAAGAAAAACAGGAATACTTGTGTATTTGTAAATTAAAAGATACAGGTGTTACCGTGTGTTTTCTTTTTTTTTTTTTTTTTTTATTTTATTTATTTATTTATTTGTTTGCTTGTTGTGTTTGTTTGTTTCTTTATTTATTCATTTTGTGGCTGGCTCAGCCTGCCCTGGTGGTGGCGCTGGTGCAGCATGTGGTGCCAGGGATCGAACTGCAGTCCCCGCAGTTGCCTGAGCCCTCCTAAGCAGGCACTTTAGACCACTGAACCATCTCGCCGGCCCCTTACCGTGTGTTTTCTATAAGAAATAGAAGGCAAAGATATCTGAGAGTTTGGGAAGCAAAAGGCAAAATGGAACTTGGAATAGAAGGAAAACCTTAATTTAATTAAATTAATTAATTAATTAATTTTGTGTGGCCAGCTCAGTCCACCCTGGGGGCGGGGCTGGCATAGCATGTGGTGCCAGAGATCGAACTGCAGTCCCTGCACTTGCCAAACCTTACCAAGCAGATGTTTTAGCCTCTGAACTATCTTGCCAGCCCAAGGAAACTTTTTTAATTCAAAAGCAGCAAAATAATTGGTAAAGGCAATGTAAGAGGATTACCAATGTGAGGACCCACTTAAGATTTACATCCATGACTTTATCATGAAGCAATGTGAGGAAAATTCAGCCAGAATTTGACAACCTGATTCATACTCGGAGAGACTGGGCAGTTGATTTCATCTAACGTTGAAGTTTTGCTAGACATAAGTTATTAAAATGCCAGGTAGCTCGGGGCTAGAACAAACATGTCACTGAGAATGGTTAGACCGGGGTCTGTATCAACAAACAAGTAGAAAAAAGAGGTACTGATAACAAGGACAGAGAAAAAATGGGGATGGGCAATGGGCCAGAAGTCCAGCTTGAGTCCAAGAGTTCACAGAGTGGAAAGTAAAAGACATATTATACCACAGAGGGCACAGAGACATGTGCTTTTATATACAGATTACTTCTAAAAGTGATTGCATGTTATTATGAGAATTGGGTGGCTGAGGAGGAGCTCAGAAAATATTACTGGAAATGAAATCAAGAAACTAAGGAGCTGACACATGATCAGACTGATCGCCCATGAGACCTTGAAGTCACCCAAGATGATGGTGCACCATGGGAGAGAGAGAAAGGAGCAACTGCCCGAGTGCTGGCTATAGGCAAGGAGATACCCAGAAGGAGCAGAAGGTTTTCTAAGTGGGTGGAGAAGTGATGGCTGGGGCACAGCAGTGGGGAGCACGGCTACACTGGCCATGCGGGTCTACAAAGGATGGAGAAAGCAAGCGTCCTCTTCATGGGAAGTGGTTCTGCCAGCAAAGAGATGGCTCCAGGGAGCTGGGCTAAAGGAGCTGATCCGGGAGATGGTATCACCTGATGCCTCACAGTCACATTTTGGGTAATGAATGATGATGCTAGAGGCTCAAAGCAAGGCGGATTTCTATTCCCAGGAGTCTGAGGTGAGAATGGGCACAGGGCTTGGGGTACAGAGGACCGGAGACAGTTTCTGCACAGCACATTGTCTTTTCCCTCCAGCACCTGCTCTTTGCTTTACTCCTTTCACATTGGTGCATTTCTCCCTTTATACTTTTATAGGGTCAAAATGCTTACTCTTTATCACATATATTGCAACTAATGCCTGCTAGTTAATTTTTACTGTTTACTTTAAGTTCTTAGTATAAAACTTTTAAATATGTGTAAGACAAACTTTATCAGTTTTTAATCTTCATAGTGTTTTTTTCTTTCACTATGCTATAATTTTTAAATATAACATTTCATTTTACTTTATTTATTTAGTATTTCAGAAAGGGTCTACAGGGTGCACAGGGTCTCACTACACAGATCAGATTCATGGTGATCCTCCTATGTTCAGCCTCCCAAGAGCTGGGTTTACAGGCTTACGCCACCACTCCCAGTCTCAGTCACTATCTCAGTGCTCTCTGGAGGCAGGGCTAGGCAAGCACAGCATGCCAGGGTTCAAACCCTGGATATGTTTTCCCGTCTTTCTTCACAATGCTGTGGTGGTCAAATTTTATACTCACTGCTGTGGTCCCTCTCTTTGCACTGTGACTGGTTGTGGTTAGATGTGTACCTAGATAAGGCCTGTGTACATTATGGTCTACCAAAAAAATTCTGGATTCTTATTCTTTAAAAGGAATAGAACATCAGCTCTAAAATTGTGTCACGTTCTCTTAGTAAGAACTGGGTCACATTTCCGCCCCAGCTCAGAGGGAGTCCAGGAAATGCAATTGTTCTCTGAGTGCTCAGCAGTGCAGGAAAACACAGAATATTTGTAGAATGCAATGAATGTTCTACTACATGTGAGAAAATGGTGTGAATCTGTCTGTAGAAAGAAACACAGAACTTGCTAAGGATTTCTCCTAAATGTGAAGATAAATGTGTTTTCTGTGTTTATCTTACTTTGAAAAGTACTTTAAACACACATACTAAAAAAGAAATGTTTGCATTTAGGAAGAAATGTAAGATTCTGGGCACTTGGGCTTCTTTCTACTCCTCTATGTTTCTTTTCAGATACACGATCAATGACAGATACCTGGGCCGGATCGTCACGATTGCAGAGCCATTCAACACCGAATTGCGGCTCTGGGAGGTAAGAAGAGAATTTCTGTCAGCTTGTCTACAAAGAACCATATCACACTGATTTCTCAAACAGAAATGCTGTTTGCTCTGTTCAGATCCCAGACAACAATGAGAAACAAATCATTCTTTCATCTAATAAAGACATATCTATTATTTCTAAACTGAAAAGCAAAAATCAAATGAAACAAAATTTTAGAGCTGGAAAAGTCACCCATTGGGGATACTTGGAGACTGGTGTGCTACAATGTGAATGCTATGTCTCCCCTTGCCTCAAATTGTAACTCTGGAATAAGCTCTTCAAGATTGATTCCACTTAAAACTCAAAATTCTGGAATTTCCAAACAGATTTCAAACCTCAATTCCTGAGGAGGAAACATGTCCATCTGTGCTGGACAAAAGGAGAATGGATAAAATTTTGGTATTGCTTAGATATTGAAATATTAAAATTCTTGCATCTGTTAAGAAATAAAATAATCTTTATTTCTGTAACTGGCAAAAAAACACTATGATTGGGCTTGAGAAGAGTTTTGGAGGATAGAAAGGAACAAAGTTTTTCATTCGTCTTTACTTTAATAAGTGACCTGGGAATATTAAAATACTCCAGGCTCCTGAGAAGGAAAACCATCATTCCATGGGCCATGTTTCCCAGGGCACACGTGGGACAGAGAGAAATTGCAGAAATGGCCGTGCCAGGTGCCAGCGCTCTGCCTTCCTTCTCTCTCTTGTTAGTACTTTTGTTAGCTTGAGAAGCTGTTCAGCTCCACTAAGACTGCTTATCTGAGACATGGGCTCCATCTGAATGCGTGGGGAGGCAGAATTTCCATGTGAAAAGGAAGTAGATGGACTTTGTAAGTGAACTTCTTGCAGGTGAATAACTGGCTTTAAAAACAGCGTGCTTAATTGTTGCCTTCTCTTTTCTAGATGGAGAGCTTTTTTGCAAAATATCCAGAAGCTGGAGCAGGAGAAACACCTAGGCAGCAAGTCCTTGAAACAGTGCAAAACAATATTGAGTGGCTAAAGCAAAATACAGACACCATAAGACAGTGGTTTTTTAACTTAGCGAACAATGGTTAATGTGCTCAAATAGCTTGTTCTAATTCTGTGACTCTAGTTTCTTCTGTTAAGCAAAACATTTAATATCTGATTTAGCAGCACTGCAGAGGGAGCCTGATAAATGACGCTGCCTTTGCTAAGTGCCGTGTTGATGTCTGGCAAAGCTTTTAAATTGTTCTTCTTTGTTTATGAAGGAAGATACTAATAGAGTATTTAATATACTCAGGGATTTCTTCTAAGTGTACTTCATAGGAGATTCTTTACAAACTGAAGAGAATTTAATAGTCATTCTAATGTCTTTAAATATCATTCTTTGTATCTTAAATCTGTGAAAATAGAACAATTTGGTCTTAGCTTTACATTTTTAGTACCAAAGAAACACCACTTAATCTTCTCTCTTGATTGATTTTTAAAGTTTAAATACCAGTACTTGAGGGACATATTACCATCTTAATCTTTGTTTTATTATTCTGAATTACACAGACCTAATATCATTTTATTCACATAAGTCTTACTATTTTAAATCCTACCAAAGTAACCTGGGCTTAAGTTTTGCTGGAGGACTGCATGAATTAGCCAAAGAAATGGCTGACTGTTGGCTTTTCTCTTATAAAATCAACAAGAGAACTCTTATTCTTTTTTAAAATAAATCTAAATTATTACCTTGAAAAATATCATTTCTCAGTGTCACTTTCTCTTAAATAAACATGACAACTGCCTTCCCTAAATAATTTACCAAGTCACATCTGTGATTCAAGAGGCTGACCTTTTTCATTCTTGAGACTGTCTCATCTCACACTGTCCCTTACAAAGCTCCTTCAAATATGCTATGAAATTGGAGGGAACGGAGTTCTTAACTTGCTCCATAGATCTTAGAGGAAAAAAATTGAATAATTGGAAACCATTCAGGAAAGAAAGGGCAGATTGTTCCATAAAGCTAAATGGAATTAACGTTGCACTTTGACCTCACCTAGCAATCTAAGTGTGAAAATAGAGAAACACATAAAAGTCTGTAGCATGACTCTGCATACCTGAGGATGTATCTTCTCATACATTTAAACCCTTGGGTCCTCATCCATATAGCATAACACTGATCAAATTAAAATGCACGAATCGATTAAAGACATCAATTTCATAGAAGCTGGTGGCCAGAATAGCTTTAATGTGGCACTTGATACCTAATAGATCCACAAAATAAATCCAATAGGCAGAAGAGATAGAAAATTACTATGTCTCAATCTGCTATAGCCAGAGAAAACTCAATTTATGTAGCCCCTTCAGAAATGTGGGGCAATTTAGGATTGGCTTGATGAGAAATGAATCCAGTGGGCACAACTGCAATCTTAGCTTTGACTTTTTTTGTGTGTAACCACATGTCAGTCATGTACTTGGAAATGGTGGACTTTCCTACTCCTGTTTCTTACGATTTCTTAATCCATACAGCTAAACCAGCAAATTCAACTGCAGACTGAGGGAGAAAAAGACAAAAAAAATTTCTATGCAACTTTGAAAATGTTATCTTAAATTATTTCAAGAGCAAAACAGACAGACACAGGCATCCTGAATCATCGGGAAGATGCCAGTTGCTTCATGGAGCCTAACGTCCCCACTTCAGATTCCGAGCCTGTCAAGAGTGGGCCCTGGGAGCCTCAACACTGCTTCAAAAGGCCAAATTAACCAACGAGATGACTGAGTCTTCTTTTGATACAGATCCAGCAGTGTTTCTGCTAAAGCCCACCCTCTTAGCATGAATTCCAGGATTTAAAAAAAAAAAACACCTGGAGCAGAATGTGGTCAACACGCGATACACTACATGATGAGTGAGGAGTATCCCTTTGTTGTTGTGAATTACTGAGATTTTGCAATTGACTGATATCTGAGCATAACCCAGCTGCCCTAGTACAGATAACACACCAGTATGGTGCTATCCCACAGTCACTGACCTCCCAGTCCTCCTGATTCCTCTGTCTCAGGGGTAGGCAGATTCTGCCAGCCTGTCTCTCTAAGGCCTGCATACAGGCCACCATAGCTTCTATGTGTTTAAATGGTTGATAGAAATAGAAAGTAGAGCAATAGCTCATGACAAGAGAACTACATGAAATTCTAATGTGATTTATTTAAATAAAGCTTTTTTGGGAGACAGCCATACACATGCAGTTGTTATCAACTATAGCTTATCTTCTTTCTATAGCAGCAGAGCTGGATTATTACAGTAAAATCTGATGACCTGAAAAGTCTGAAGTATTTACCAGCTGGCCCTCTGAGAAAAGCTAAGTAAGTTTGTGCAGAACAAGGATTTAGCTTATTTTTTTTTTTGTGCATTCAGAGGTATGCCTTTTGCCTCAGCTTAGCTCTGGTGAGGATTTCATGACAAGTTACAGCACGTGTGTGTGACAGATCACATCACCAGATATGAGGCCAGAGAGCACTCAGGAGTCAGGCTCTTACAGAAGCTTCTCTGAGTACCCCCTCAGGGTGCCATGAAAATACAGGAACCCTTTCCAAGAGTTCTGCCATGAGACGTAGCACCTTTCCACCAGGGCCTGCCTCTTCCCTGTCCCTGACAGCACCACACTGCAACCCCACTTCCCAGACATGAAGCCCTGGGGTGCCCTATGTCCAGCTTGTGCAAACTATGCCCCCACCTTACATCCAGGGAATTTGGTACTCAAATGCCTTTAAAAGGGCTTGAGGAATAGGAATTAGAGGATCAATGCTAGGCTTCTGGTTTCAAAGCTACAGGACCCTGTCTATGATGGTTTGTATCTAGCTGTCCCCCAAAAGTCTCATGCTCTGATAGATGGGGCCCTTAGACCAAGACTACACTATGGAAATACTAAGCTGACTTGCTGTTAGGAGGTAGAGTGTAGTTGGAAGAGGCGGTCACTGGGCTGGAACTGGAAGGGTTTCTTCCCCTCAGCAGCTCCTCCCTTCACCCTCGCTTCCTGGATACTAGGAGGTGAGCAGCTCTCCTCCTCAGAACGCTGACCAAGCAAAGAGTGAAACCAAGACCTGAGCCAAACTAAACCTCTCCTCCTTTAAGCTGAGGACTCTGTATTTTTTCCAGTGATGAGGAAAGTGACCAAGACAGTCTTCCAACTGAAAGATAAACTGCTAAGGCCATCAGGGAGTAAGGGAGCTCTTGAACACCATTCCAGAGCTTCCCTGCACCACAGACACAGGAGATAGCCAGGGACATGGCGCTCAGAGGCTGCCAGCTCAAGTCTGTCCTCAGAACTCTTCCCTTGTGCTCCTAAGGAAAAGTTAGGCTCCGCCTCTCCTCCTGCTTCCTTCAAATCTCCTACAAGTGCGCATTCCAGAGGAATCCAACCAGGATGCCTGGGAAGTGTGAACGCTGCCATCCCAGCCCTGCAAGACAGAGTGATGGGACATGAACGTGGCGGGAGGAGGGGTCCGGCACTGATGGACGATACCTGGCACCCCTTTAAATCATACCACCTAATGGCAGTTAGGTTTTAAACATTTCTGTGCATAGGTGACGATGTTAATTGTTAAGGGCTCATCACTGGAACGTGAGGGCCAAACACTGACTGCTGAGGTTGGCCAACTTTTTCCTCATCCTTTCTGTCTCATTCTCCATGTACCTTGTTAGGGGTGGGGGTTACTAGAGACTTGAGTTAGACTCCCAGCCTCTCCAGTTCCCCTCTAACTCTTTCTTTCTCTTTCATTCTTTCTTTCTTTCTTTTTGCACTTGTTTTCTAAAGCCATTTATTAATCTAGGGCAAGTAAAACATAAAACATGAAATAAGGTTTGTTATACAATGGAAGCGTTAGAAATATTAATTATGTAGCTATATGAATGAAGACCTCATTCAGTCATGATATTTATGTGCCTGGGGCCCCAGGTATCAAAATTAAAAACTACTTCTGAACACACCTGTAAGGTAGTTTACAGAAGTGCTTGGCATCTGAAGCTGAGGACTCAGTAAGGAGACTGCCCACTCCAATATGGTGGCCACATCCACCACCTTGGGGGCCTAGGTAGGTAGAGAGAAAGATGGGGACAGGACCCCCTTTTCTACCTGACTGCTCACCTGGGACATTTTCTCCCCTCGTTTCATTTTCCACTGTCTTTGCACTAACATTGACACCACTAGTCCATCTCCTTCTCAGACCTTCAAACTTGAGCTGACTTTCACTTTTGATGCGCCTGGTCTCCTGCTTGCAGAAGTGATTTATAAAGCTCTCAGTCTCAGTGATCGAATGAGCCAGCTCCCCATAAAAATAATCTTTATTTACACGTCTTCATTGATAACCTGAGAATAACACTGGAGGGAGAAGATAGAAATACAGGAAGGGAAAATCGTTTTAAGATGAAACAAGACACTGTAATCCCAGCACTTAGGAGGTTAAGGCAGGAGGGTCACCATGAGCTCAAGGCCAGCCTGGGCTACATAATAAGCTTTTTTTTTTTTTGGATTTTAGGCAAGGGTCTACAGGGTGTTCAGGGTCTCACTAGATCTGACTCGTAGTGATCCGCCTGTTAAAAGCCTCCCAAGAGCTGGGATTACAGGCCCACACCACCACATCCAGTCTCAATTGCCTTCTCAGTGTGCCCCTAGGGACGGGGCCTGCATGGCAGTCCCTGGGGGATCGAACCCCTGGCCCCTGTGCCTACTTGCAGGAGCTGCAATTTGCTGAGCTATTTGGCTGATGCAAAAATCTTTTTTTTTTTTTCTGGAACCAGGGATTGAACTCAGGTCCTTGCACTTGCCAAGCAAATGCTTATTCTACTGAGCAATCTCTTCAGCCCCCCTCTTTTTTTTTTTTGCATAGTGAGCTTAAAGCCAGTTTGAACTACAAAACAAGAATCTGTCTTAAAAAAATGGAAAGGGGCTGGGGAGATAGCTCCATGGCACAAGTGCCTGCCTGGCAAGTACAAGGTCGTGAGTTTGAATCCTAGTCCTGCCAAAAAAAAAAAAAAATGGATCAAGGCAATGCATATTGCCTAAAGAATACTGTTAGTTAATTGAGCCATGTTTTGTAATAAATTTGCATTTAAATGCCTGGGAGAATTTTAATTTTTTTTTCAGAACTGGGGATCGAAATCAGGACCTTGCACTTGCCAGGCAGGCACTTGTGCTCCTGAGCTGTCTCCCTGGCCCCAAGAATTTTAATTTTTATGACAAGTACCAATAAAAAATTGATATCATGTTAGTTTTACATAAGAAAAAAATTCAACTGCAAAGCCTCATTGTACACCCTCAAATCCTCACTCTTTTCTGGAAGGAGCATACATATCTAATTAAAAGAGCAGTGATTCTAAGGTGGGCTAAGAGCCAGAGAAAAGGATGAGGGTGAAGACTTAGAACTCTTTCCTTCCTCTCTATGCAGAGAGTTATCTAACCAGGGTTCCTCTCAACCAAAGAGGCGCTCTCTTTAATCCTCTCCTAAGGCCTACTTTCTGGTAAGCAGCAGCTACTTGTTAGAAAGGACCGTTTCTAATGGCAAGCACCACCCATCACCCTCGGCAACAGCTGGACACACATGCTCCTTAAGTGCACAGGCAAGCTTCTCTCATTGCCCTTAGGGTGCATCTTTATTTGACTTCAGAAATCCCTGTAATAGTAGGTCTGTGTTTTCTCTGTTATCTCTATCTTCAGCATGTCCTTCTCTTCCTCTCTTTGCATCACTTGAGAAACATGTTTCTTGTTTCCCCTATAAGAGGTAAAAACTCATGGTGGTCTATTCCATTTTTAAACATGCATTGAAGAGGACCCTAAGTGAATGGGACCTTGAGGGAGATAGAAAAGCAGTAAGAGAGCCGCCGCCGTAGAATGTAGGTGTGAATACAGGAAGCGAGAAGGCAAGGCTATTCTTTTGACTAAGGCTGAAAGAAGCATTGTAACTGCATAACTGCAAGGTTACATAGAATCTTTAAACAAGAACATCCGCTTCTTGCAAAGAATAGACAATGTTATGAAGAAATCCAAACTCAAATTGGGGGGAGACTGGGTAATGCTCAGATGCTGTCTGGGGAGATTGGGCAGCCCTGATACCTGGCCAATGAGGAAAAAGAGAAAGTGTGGTACATGCTAGAGCTAAACTGCTTGCGGGGGGCCACACCCAGCCTTGTAAGACTGAACCAAAGCCTTGCTCCCCTGTTCTCTGCCTGCTGCCGTGGAGCCCATTCTTTGGATCCAGGCAAGTGAAGTATGCTTCTCACACCTCAAATGAACAACAAAGCAGAGCCAGCCAGCCATCCTTTCTTGGCCTCGTTTCCAGGTTATTCCTTATCTGTACTGCAATATTCTCTCAAGAGTTGTGTGTATTCATCTGAACTGTCATCCTTCAGCCCATAGTAATGGGGCTGTCACTCTTGTGGTTGGACCAAAGCTCCGACAGCTGACGTCGCCTCTTACAATCCAGTAGTCCGATCCCAAAGCAGTTGTACAGCACCTCAAAGAGCCCCATCCACACCAGCGCTAACTTGACAACTGGCTTATCTAAAGTTAAATGTAGACTAAACAAATGAAGTGAACTATGTTATAAAGAAAATCTTTCTCAAACATCATTTTCAACGGGGGTTGGATAAGCTTTGTCAGAACAAAGGTGAGTTTGAATCTAGTAGTTGTGTTTTCCTGCTCCAATAAGCAGATGACTTGGGGAGCACTGGATATATTCTTAATAATTTTAAAGGCTGCTGTTTCAGTGGAATACACTCCAAACATAAAACCCTGTGCCAAGGTAAGAGTTTCCCCCGTAAAAAACTTTGCATCTGTGTATCCTAATACATAGGTCAATTGTTAAGATCCCGAAGATTACAGGACACAGGGTGGCTCCAGTGTTAAGTCTGTGAAGGGTATAAGAAAATATCACCAAGCGTCTTCCTCAGCCATCTTCCTTTAAAGAAAAAAAAGATTAAATTACACTTGATAAACTAATACAAAATCCATGACTTTGATCAATATATCTTTGCAATTCACACTTCTAAGAAAAATTGAACATGTATTCTAATTGGAAGGATCTATGTCAAAATTATAACAATGATTATGCCTGAGTGGTGTAACTGATTCTTATCCAAGGAGTTAAAGGTCTAGATCTAGAGATCAATGAAAGTGAAAATAATTGTATTCATTTTGTAAAAGATTTATCTGCAACATGGTAATCAAGAGTTTATGCTCTAAGATTTTGGCAAAGTCCAAACTTGATTTTAAAAGCAAGACAAAAAATTTAGGCAAAATGCCTGGCAAACTGACCTTCATAATTTGAGGTAAGTAAAAGACTGTTCTTTTTTTCCTCTCTCTTTCCCTCCCTCCATCCATTCTTTTTCCTTCCTTCTTCCCTTCCTCCTTCCTTCCAAGTATAAAGTGATAAAATACTCTCCCTCCAGCTAAGATTAGTCAATGACTGTGCATTTTGATGCCATATCAAAATTTAAATCTTCAAATCAAATATGTAGTCATAAAATCATAGCGGAACAGAGCAACGTGGGAGAGCAACATTGAAAATAGTTGGTCCTTATTTATAAAGCTCAGAATGGGAGTTGTCAATAAGACCTATTATTTGAATTTAAATGGCCAAATTCATACAAGTAACAATGTCCTAGAATTTGCCTTAAATTCTGATATGGACTAAATTTTCACATAATTGTATATTTTTATTTTTTGTGTTAGGACAGAATAAAGGGATACTTTATTTGGGGGAAACAAAGAATAAAGCATCTCTATGGGAAGCGAGATGTGTGAGCTTTGGCTCCTTGGGGCACCACATGCAAGGGCATGATTCATGCCTTGTTTGATGAGAATTGATCTTTTTCAAATCAGGCACCACCAATAACAAGAAAGAGACAATGACAGTTGTCTGGAAATTTAATCCAATGGCAAAAGGGCCCAAAAGAAAGACCTGCCAAATAGCTCAGAGGATTAAAGCACCTGAAAGCAGGTGCAGGGGCCTGGGTTTGATCCCCCTGCCATGCTGACTCTGCCCCTGTGATGTGCTGAGACAGCAACTGAGACTGGGCGCGGCGGCACACACCTGTGATCCCAGCTCTTGGGAGGCTGTAAACAGGCAAATCACTATCAGTCTGATCTAGTAGTGAGATCCTGAACAAGCTGTAGACCCTTCCCTTAAAATGCTAAATAAATAAATAAATAAATAAATAAATAAATAAATAAATGTTTAAAAAAAGAGAACCAAAGAGTCAGAATCTTGATGCACGTGTCATGAATCCCCAGGGAACTTGTCTGGTGGAAACCCTCCTTCCTCCTCCTTAGGCCCAGGGAGTGAACCTATGCCCACGTCCCCTTTATGCCCTTCAGAGAGGGGAGCTGCCTTCCTGCTCAGCAGAAGTCCTTTCCTTTCCCTTCCCTTGCTGGCTTCTTTTCTCCTTTGGAGCAGGAACTGGGCACCCATGGCTTGCCCCCACCCACTTCCTCCTTATTCAAGGCATCTACCTATTTGAAAACTTTACCAACTAATATACTTTCAGCAAGGAAGCAAATTTAGCAGCAAAGGCTCCCTGTGTGGTAGGGGAAGAGGGGAGAAATCTGCCTGAGGAGCCTGCAGCAACAGGATGATGAGTCTATCATTCTTCAGGTTCCTTGTTATTGCCCCATACATGAGCTATGTCCTCCAACTTAGTCTTTATTTGTAATAAGTCCTTATTTGCCTCTCTGGAAATTTTGCTGTGGGAAGAGGAGAGGAGAGGAAAGCACTAAAATTACTGATGCACTGAAAACCAACATCAATTTGGAATTCCTTCTAGAAGTACACAAACCTGTACCTGCTCAGTTACTTCTGTCAAATAAGGTGCAATGCAGATTTTCAGATAAATTGTTTGACTAGCATTGCTCAGAAGCAGTCCCAACTTCTCATTAGTTGCCTATTTATTTTTTTAAGTTTATTTTATTTTCTTAAACCACATTACATATTTGTTTGTGTTATGGCCAGCTCAGCCTTCCCTGGGGGCTGGGGGGTGGAGCAGCATGTGGTGCCTGGGATCGAGTCACGGTCCCTGCGGCGGCCTTAACTTTCCGATGTATGTGCTTTAGACTGCTAAGCTATCTCACCAGCCCTAGTTGCCTCTTTAGATACATCTTTAAAAATATATTTGTAGAGAGTTTGTTAGCCTTAAGATAACATTTTAGTAACAGAAGTTGGCCTTAACCAGTAGTTACAAGAATTGGAAACTCCTAACAGACACAGGGCTTAAGCTTTACCTTGAAAGATAGCAGTTCAAGGCTAGAAAAAAAGATGCCAAAGTTGAATAAGAGCCTGAGGTTTTTCATAAATCTGCATGCATACAGAGAGTGAGAAGCAAGAACCACAATGCAGAAACATAGCTGAGTTGACATAGGAAGAGGGGACGTGTGAAGTCTTGAGATCCAACCTGAAGCCCCTGTCCTGGAAGCAGTAATGCGACCCCGAAACATTTTGGAACAGAGTAGTGATATTCCAAATGAGGACCAGAAAGACAACGTTTATTTATTTATTCTAAATTGCAAGCAGAATGCTAGAATCAGGCATCCAGAGGGCATGAGGGTCTCAGCAAACGTGCTTCTCCTATGTCCCAATGCCTACACCAAGCAAGAGCGGAGTTCAGCCTCCCCTTGCTTCCCACTGCTTCCTCCACCACTCACGCCACAGAATTCCAGCATCTGCAAAGCTTCTTGCAAATGCGCTGCTGCCTTATTAATCACTAACTCAAGGGGCATTTTTCCCATTTCTTATCTAACCCGAGCAATCATTAACAGCCAAGGTGAGTGAGCCTTCCCCTCCTCCTGTTTTGCTGGGGCTGCTCTCACAAAGCACCGCAATCTCAGAGGGTGAGACAAGAGAAGAGCATTTTCTTGTGTTTCTAGTACCTCCAGATCTGAAGCCCAAGTGTAGGTCATGGGTTCCTTCTGGGGCTTCGAGGGATGGACCTACTCCAGGACCTTTTCTTGGCTTAGTGATGGTTGTCTCCATGCTCATATGACAGTCACCTTGCATGTGCTTCTCTGAGTCTGAGTGTTCCTTTTTTCAAGGACATTGGTCATAACAGATCAGGGTCCACCCTAATGAGCTCACTGCAATTTGATTGCATTTCTAAAGACTCTATCTCCAAATAAGGTCATATTCTGTGATATTAATGGTTGAGGCAGTGGGAGGTGTTGATCCAGTCAGAATTCATTTTTATTATTATTACTATTTTTTTTTTAAATTTTATTTACTTATTTATTTGTTTGCTTGTTGTGTTTGTTTGTTTCTTTATTTATTCATTTTGTGGCTGGCTCAGCCTGCCCCGGCGGTGGCGCTGGCGCTGGCGCAGCATGTGGTGCCGGGGATCGAACCGCAGTCCCCGCAGCTGCCTGAGCCCTCCCAAGCAGGCGCTTTAGACCACTGAACCATCTCGCCGGCCCCATTTTTATTATTTTTTTTACTTTACTTATTTATTTTTATTTTTGGCGGTACCGGGGATTGAACTCAGGATCTTGCATTTGCCAGGGAGAGTTCATTTTTATGACACACTACTCTGTAGATAATTTGTTAAGCCATTAATCCAAAGGAGAGTAGTTCATACAGAAGGATTCAATCATTGCCCAAAAGTCCCACTTCTCAATGTTATTAGAACAGGAATTTTAGGGTTATATTTCCAACACATGACATTTGGGGAATATATTTAAATCACAGTGAAGCTGATATAAATGAACAATTATATAAATTAATGGAGGGCACATTATTTCTCATGCAGAAGTCCAAAGTGTTAATAATGACATTCTTCCCTCAAGGGAGTGCAACATATCTGCAACTCCTTTAAATCAGGACTATAAACAATGACTTCCTTCCAAAGGATACAGTAAGAAAGGGGAGACACCACTGTCAAGTGTAGAACCTGAGCAACACTATGTCAGCTAAGTGGTCAGGTCAATATCAAAAGTGATAGATTAAGCCAGCTGGATAGCCCAGCAGACTGAAGCATCTGCTTAGGCAGATGCAGGAACCGGGGCTTGACCCCCAGCATGGCATGCCATGCAAGCCCCACCCTGGGGCATTCTGAGACTACAGTTGAGACTTGGTGCATTAATGCTGGCCTGTAATGCTAGCACTTGGGAGGCTAAAAACAGGAGGATCACTATGAGTCCAAACTGTGTAGTGAGATCCTGTAGTCCCTGTATTAAATGCATAAAAAAGAGATAGATTGTATCTGGTAGTGTATTTGGTAGGGTGTCTGAGACAGACCCTTTGCTCCTTTGGTCATCCTGTCCAGACAGTAACTCCAGGTAATCATGAAGAGAGCATTAGAAAAGTCACAGTTGAGAGTATGCTACGACATCCTATCAGTATCACAACTGTCAAGGTCATTGAACACAGTGACAATCTGGAAAATTATTCCAACTAAGAGGATCCTAAGGTTACATGAAGAACTGGATGCAAAGTATCCCAATTGAGATCCTAAGCAGAAAAAGGACATTAGATGAAAACCAAGAAAATCTGAACCAAGTATTAATTTAAACTAATATAAATCAAATGTAATAACTACTTCTTATGTATGGCTCGTTGTTCCTGCACACCACTTTCTTCTTTCTAACTTCCCTTCATACAATGGGTTAGAGACAGTGGACGTTGGCATCAAGATCTGATCTGACCTGATCTCAGCTTCACCTTTTGGTAGCTACTGGCCCTGAAGAAAATACTTCCAATTTGACTGAACTTATACATTTGGGGGTGGGGGCAGTTACTGGAGATTGAACTCAGGACCTTATGCTTGCCAGGAAGGTGCTTGGACTGCTTCTGCCTCTGAGCCAAATTCCCCGCTCCTCCTTCATTTTAAACAGTGATTATATCTGCTTAATAAGAACAGAATAATAGTGCGAGAAACAACTACAGCAGAAACTGGTGCACCACAGAGGTTCAACCCGAGCCTTTCAAGCTATAAGGGGTGTGAACACTAAAAGCGGAATCCTGCGTGTGTCATGTAAAAATGATGAACATTTACTATAAATTGCATGTTGTGGATTAGCATTTTGCCATCTGATACTTAAGGGGTGGGTCTCACTTGTCAGAAATTAAAATATCTTCAGTGCAATATGCCTCCCACAAGAGCTATGGCCCCTATCAACTACGGGAACTTCTCATAAATTTTCACCTTGTACTCATCTTGTATTTGCTTATTTGACATCTAATTATATTTTGTCTGTTTGAAAAATCCTTTCTGAATATCCCATATTTTATTAAAATTCGAGTGGGGAAAAGACAGCAACCATTTAATTCACTCCAATAGTTAATAAGAAAATAGGCACAATATATTTTGGTCATGAATTGTCACTTTAAAAAACAACTGTTTCTTAATAGCAAAAAAGGAAATTTAGCAACCCCAGCCCCAAACACCCCCAGCATGTACACTTACCCTACACGATTCTGAAATACACGAGCATAAACCCAAAGTAAAGGTGTTACTGTCTTTTCTTTGGATGTCATAAAAAAAAAAAAAAAAAAAAAAAAAAAAAAAAAAAAAAAAAAAAAAAAAAAAAAAAAAAAAAAAAAAAAAAAAAAAAAAAAAAAAAAAAAAAAAAAAAAAAAAAAAAAAAAAAAAAAAAAAAAAAAAAAAAAAAAAAAAAAAAAAAAAAAAAAAAAAAAAAAAAAAAAAAAAAAAAAAAAAAAAAAAAAAAAAAA
>PVKN010000141.1:19005-88216 GCA_004027915.1 Capromys pilorides | reverse complement strand
TAGGATAATCATTCCACCACCACCCCCAATAAAAGAAAGCAAAAGGCTACGAGGGGAAAACACCGAAATCAAATAACAGTAATGCAACTTCCAAAATAATTTCCAGTTGTTCATTGCTTTCAGGGAAGAAAAATTCTCTCACTAGTTTAGTCCTCACATAGTAAGAATTAGGAGCAGCCTCTAGTGGCAGATTAAGGAGTTTACAGAGTGGCCTTGCCGAACCAACCACCTTTTACTTCTTTTCCTAGTTGGCTTTGAGCTTGCTAATCAGCTTTAGCAACTAGGCATAACTTCACCCGAGTGTCCTTAATTGAACTATTCTGTGTTCTTTTTTATGTGTCCCTTTAAAGCTACTCCAAATCCTTTGTAGACAGGGATGGGCTATTCACTCATTGCGCTGGGGTCTGAATCATAGTGGGGTGGGGTGAGGGAGGATTTTATTTTAAGGAACAGGCGATGGACTAATGCCTGCGCGAGGACAGACAGTTTTGATGACCTGAATTCAGTCCTCGGCCTTGCCCACCCCCTTAGACCGGAGCAGCCTTGCTTGGAGCCGGCCTGGACCGCGGCTCAGTGAAGAGCGGGGTGAAGTGTGCGGGGCCCGGGCTCCATCCCGCGCACCGCAAGGCCCAGCAGAAGAAAACAGCAGCGCCCTCCCCAGCATCGCGGATGCCGAGAGAGGACGTCCTTACCGTACTTGCCTGCTCCTTCTTTCGAGTTTTATCTCCCCAACCCTTACACTCTTGCCTGTTCCGAATCTCAACAAGAAAGCGGAGGGGCTATGAGCGGGGTCAAGGCTCCACTGGGGTGCAGACAGCCCCTGACCCCAACCTTAACCCCTCACTCTAACCCTAACCCAACTCCAACTCCAACTCCTAACCCTAGTCCTAACCTCAATCCTAATCCGCCCTCTCGGGGCTCCAATTTTAGGACAGACCCGCCCGGAGAACACCGGGAGCTGGAGAAGTGTCGCTGGAAGCTGGCTGCAGCCTGCGGGCTCCTGAGACCCTGCCGCCGCGCTCTACGCGGCTCCCCAAACCTCGCCCTGGTTTGTAGAGCGCGGGGTTTGCCAAAGATGCGCACCCGGCGCAGCTTCACATCCTCAGTAGGTCGGATCCGAGCGGGGCGGCGGGGCTGAGGTCGCGGCTCCCGGGCCTCTTGCTCTCCACTCCGGCCCGGGACCAATGGGCGCGTCCGAGGACCAGCTCCGAGCCCCTGCGGTTCCGATCCGCGGGCGCAGGGCAGAGCCTGGGGACGCGCGGCCCGGAGCGAGCGGTCCCACTGCGCCCCGGGAGACCTCGCGCGCCTCGGCCCAGCAGCTCTGGCTCCGTGGCCCTGACTGCCATCCCCAGCGACCCCCGGCGACAGGGCCTGGCCCTGCACCTGGCGGCGGGCGGCTCCTTGTTGCGTCACTTGACAAAGAAGGCTGTAGGAAAAAATAGAATTTTTAAGCCTGGAGTGGCCTCTGAGTTTCATGAGTCCCTCCTCAAATTACTTCCAGGGAGAACAAAGCATAAAACAATATTACCTGCTGTCGTGTAATTAATATAATCATTTAATTTTTTTAAGGATTTCTTTGCTTGTCTTACACAGGTGCTTTGAAATAAATTAATCTAGATGAAATTTTATTATATTTTATTTATTAACATTTCCTACCTCCTCACAGAGCACTGCCGCGATGAATTAATATTTGCTAAGCATTTGGAAGTGAAAACCGCACACAACTGGGTGAAATTAGTCTATTACTATTTATGCAATAAAACAATAACTTGATAGGAATGGCACCTCAGGCCATCTGCTGGGTGAGCTTAAATTACAATGCAGAAGAGTTTTGCCTACTCCGACCAGTGGTGAAACTGCAAGAGTAATTATCCTAGGTAAGTTAAATTCTTCAGAAAATGGAAAACTGAGTCTCCTGTATGTGTTTGGTTTTGTTTTTTGCTGTATTATTTTTGTTACATAAATGGACAAATATTCCATTTTAATTTGTTCGTCCTGCAATTGTAATGGGTGATTTTAAGGTTATGTCTGCATGAACAAGCTGAGTTAAGCTGTTCTTCCCTTTTCACAGGAGCCTATTTCCCTTTATAGTCATGTGCTGCAATATGAAATGAAATAAACTCCAAAGGATTTCAAATATTTTTACATCTACCGTTGGCTACACATTATTTCTGACAAGCAGATGGGAGTCAGGTTGATAATACCTAATTTTTTTGAGGAATATGATGACAAGAGTAGAGAAATATTACTTTTAAAATTAGATTTTCAGCCAAACTTATTTCCAGTGCTATACTCTTAAATTTTAGAATTTTCTTTACTTTCCTCATGATATGAATTGTTCAACAAAAATAATGACAAATTTTATAAATAAACTGTTCTAACTCAGGATTTTAAAATGCAATTCTAATCAATCATTATGAAACTTTTCTACCAAGACAGATACTACAGAAATTGTAATAGCACAAGCCAGGCATGGTGAGATAAGCCTGTAATCACAGTGCTCACGAGGCTGAGGCAGGAGGATTTGGGGTTCAAAACCAGTCTTAGCTAAACAGTAAGTGTATGTCTCAAAATCAACCAAACAAACAATATAACATCACAAAAGCTGGCCAGATACCATCACCAACATAATCCTCATTATCATTTATATAACCTGTTACATGGTTTGGCTCCAGACTGCTAAAAGGTGAAGTAATGTAGTAAACTCACTAGGGGGAGCCATTCTTTTTAGTCAGTTGGTGTTTATTTAGCTCTAAATTTTTAGTTTTCTGAAGCGGACCTAGACACTTAACTTTTCTGGAGCGGACCTAGACACTTAGCGTTAAGTTGAGGAGAAGAATGTGCAGGATTCGTGAGAACTCAGTGAAGTTGTATGGTTATTTTAAACATTCTTTAGACATGTTTCTAAAATCACAGAAGAAAAAGAGCTAGAAAGTGCATAATAGAGCAATTCCAAGGCACGGATGCCTCAGTTGAGGATCTGTCAGCTCCCCACATTTGTCTTCATTTTCATACATTTGTACTTTCAGATAAGGAATTACTGCCCATTAAGAGTTACTCTGCGTGTAACCCATTAAGTTTCACAGGGACATTAGCCAGTCTGAAGGGCAAACACAAATAAACTCAGCTCAGTTGAGCAAAGCAACCTCAGGGACAGATGTTCAGGTCCATTCTTATTTCTGCTATATATTTTTATTCTTATAATTGATTAGAGCTGCTTGATAGATATTTTAGAATTGTAATTTTAAGTCGTGAACTGAAAAATGCATTCTTATTGTTAGCTGTGCATGACTTATTTCAACAATTCATTTAGAGCAGTGTCCTATTTGCTACATTTTATTATCTGGATTATTTCATGGATTTAAGCCAGGAAAATATGTTTAAGCAAAAATTAATTTGCAGTTGATATATAGTGTTGTTAGAATTATGGTGAATTGTACTGATTTTCATTGCTTGTTGAGTCATAGAATTTAAAAGTACAGGAGGATCAGTGTGAGTTCGAGACCAGCCTGGACTACAAAACTAAGCTCAAAGCCTGCCTGAACTGCACAGAGAGACCCTGTCTCAAAAAGAAAAAAAAAAAAAATGCAGATTCTCCTTATGGAAGTAAAATAAAATGTGAATTATTATTGATCCAATGCCAAATTAAATAAAATGAAAGATGCTATATTTCCACAAATCACAGTTTTATTTTTAAGGAATTTTAAAATTTCCCTCTGATGCAGGATACTGTTAAGATTTGATAATACAAAGATAAAAAAGAACTAAGACAACAATTTAATGATCTATTTAAAATAAAAATTATTTTCTAATAATTTAATTTCACTCATGTGTAGGAAAAATACTCTGTATTTTACAGTTTCATCAAGTCCCTTATTGAAGTGGTGCTTCTCATTTCTTTGAAAAAGTTACTGGCAAAATTTAAAGAGTTTAAACTGAAACAGGTCAGAGTTAAAACAAAGTGTAAGAACCTTCTATAGAGAGGACATGTTTAAAATATAAATTTTTGGGCTAACCAAATAGCTCAGCAGATTAAAGCACCTGTAAACAAGTGCATAGGCCAGGAGTTCGATTCCCAGGCCTGCCCTCCAGCCCTGCCTCCAGGGCATGCTGAGACAGCAACTGAGACTGGGCTTGGTGGCGCATGCTTGTAATCTCAGCTCTTGGGAGGCTGTAAACAGGTGGATCACTACGAGTCTGATCTAGTAGTGAGACTCTGAACACCCTGTAGACTCTTCCCTAGAATACACCACCAATGAAAAATAAATAAATAAAATATAAGTTGTCAGTTTTGTCAATTTCAATTCAAGTCTTTCTTAGTATTTATTTCTATGTGGATGGGCTATGTAACTACAAGTTACAGTTCCCAAGTTGTAAGCAGTGCTCAAAACACTACAGAAAAGCAAATCGTCTGAATATTTGTGCTTTAGGACTGGTGATTTTGATATTGTTTTCACCATGCAATGAAGAGAGAGGACGAAGGACCTCACTTAGGTGACAAGTGAAGCCCCTGTGGAAGACCACTGTCTTCCACATTACACCCTTCCTTTCTCATTAAACAGTCTAAAATAGTATGTAGTTTCACAGTATTATAAAACACTGAGCAGACCATAGGCAGTTATGAAAGTTAGTAATATATTGAAGTATCTGTGGAATTATATTCCAAAATTGGAGATATTTATTCTTTGCTGCACTGATATCACCATTTAAAATATTTTTGTAGTTTGAATAAAAGTGTAGATATCAGAGCCCATGGGAAAAGCCATGCCTGAGGATAATTAGAAATGGATTAGGGGCTGGGGAGATAGCTCCATGGCACAAGTGCCTGCCTGGAAAGTGCAAGGTCATGAGTTTAAACCCCGGTCCCGCAAAAAAAAGGAGAAAGAAATGGATTAATTTTCTCTTGTCAAACACTGAAAATTCACTTTAGGATAAAACTTAAAAGAAAGGAACATTGGACTGTTATAAATGTTCCACATGTCAGAGGCAATGAGATGTTTTCTACAGAGTATGTAATGTATAGAGACAGTTGGAAAAGTAAGAATCCAGACATCTTACATTATAAAACATGTTTTTTATAATTATGAGACTAACTCCCATTGTTGAAAATATGAATGTAACAATAAAAGTTATATTCTGGCAATATTTTACTTAATTTATGCTACAGTGTTCTTAAAATTAAATCTTTAAGCATAGTTTAGCAGTAGCTTTAGGATTAAAGGACCAGCGAGATAGTGTATCGGACTAAGCTCCTGCTTAGGCAAGTGCAGGAACCAGGGTTCAATCTCAGGCACCACATGCCATGCTGTCCCTTCTCCCAGGTGCACTGAGCCAGCCATCAAGTCTAGGCATGGTGGCACATGCCTGTAATCCCAGTTCTGGGGAGGTTGAAAATAGTAGGATCACTATGAGTTCAAGCTGTGTAGTAAGACCCTGTACCAAATACATTAAAATTAACTTTTCTAATTACAGAAGAAAATCTGTTAATTTTTCAGTATTTAAAGTATTTAACATAGTTCAATGAGAAGTAAGATTTGTACTAATAGTGTTTAGAAAAGATATCATGTCTGCATCTTGTACTCTGAACAGCTACTATGAAGACAACAATATGCGAGTTATTAATTATTGTAACTATCCCACTAACCTGTTTTGAAGCTGTCTCATTGTTATTTCTTTCTCATTAAAATTAAAATTTTTAAAAATTAACAATAAATCACACATAGCCATCCAATAAAAAAACTGGATGCTCCTATCATTATTAGAAATATATCTTCATTTTAAATTTCCAGATTGTGAAGCTTTACCAATAAAATTTTTAGAGAAACCAAATTTAACTGCAAATGCGTGTTGAAAATGAAGGACACGAATCTTTACCTATTTGGAAATCGTTGGTCCTTGGCTTTTGTGTGTTTGCAGTTTATAAATGTTAATCCCAGTGAATCCTAGGGACTGGGGAAGGCTTATGCGCTAGGAACGCTTTGTAAGAAGAGCAAAAAGCAGACCTTTCCCCTCAGCTATAAGGCCAAGAATTTAAGAACTTTGAACTATGAAATCTTGGCATAGAAGCTAACATTTGAAAGGCAAATGTCTATGTTAGAATTTTGATGTACTCATGCATAATTTGCCTCATAGGGTTGTTTTTCTAAACTTAACTTATACTAGCAATATCAAACCAAAATAATGATGGAAAATATAACTTGAAGGAATGATGATAAGATGAGGTTTTGAACACAAGACTTTTCCAGAACAGCATTTTGAGAACGGCCTTGTACATGGGTCATTTTCTTGAGCAAGAGCGCAGCACGCAGACCTGTATAAAGTCAAACCAAAACAAAAGTTTGCTTCAGACTTAAAATTGATATTTTAGTACACATTATTCTAGTGCAAACTTGATTAATATCTAAATAAATTTTACAAACGAAGTTTAAAAAATATCTCACAGTTGGGCTCCTCATCTTCAAACACAATGGATAGCAAATCAATGTTCTATACCAATATACATCTAAATTTACAGATGGAAAAACTGAAAAAAGATCCTTAACTACAGAGACAGTGGGTGAAAGACTCTGGATTTGTTTTCCATGTTTCTGTTTAAAGAAATATTATCAATTTAATCAAAGTTAATTTTATTTTTTATTTTTTTAAAAATTTATTTATTTATTTGTTTGTTTGCTTGTTGTGTTTGTTTGTTTCTTTATTTATTTATTTTGTGGCTGACTCAGCCTGCCCTGGTGGTGAGGCTGGTACAGCATGTGGCACCAGGGATCGAACCGCAGTCCCTGCAGTTGCCTGAGCTTTCCTAAGCAGGCGCTTTAGACCACTGAACCATCTTGCTGGCCCCTAATCGAAGTTAACTTTAAATGTCATGAGTTTTTTTTTTGTTTTTTTTTTTCCCAAAGCAACTGGGTTCTTGCTTTAAGATGAAGCCAAAGTTCAATCTGAGTCTTAGCTTAAAAAAAAGAAAAGCTCACCTCGCAGAGAAATTTTTTTGGGGGCAATCTTTATGCCAAATAAGGAGAATGAGAGGCATCATTTTTCTGTGTAGTCTCTAGATGTTCTTGTACCTAGCGAAACTCTAATGTCACCTAGGATGGCCCTGCAAAAAAGAATTTGCAAGTTCTTTTTATGAGAGAGTTTTTCCAAGCCTTGTACATACTGCACATGAACGGATAAGCACATTTCAGAACAGACTGAACAGCAGCCAGTGGCCATTTTACAAAGATTAACCAGCACTGTGTGGACGATTTTTCTGTACTACATTTTTCATAGGTGGCAATCCAGTCTGTGTTTCAACTTTCCCAATGAGGAAATCATTACTGTATAAGAGTACTTGAAGCATCAAAAAATGGTTCCATATGTTTAGTTGAAATCTACCATTCTATAACTGTTAGCTTTCTTTTCTCAGGAACACGGGATATGCAGGAAATAGCCATTACATCTTCTTTGTACAACTGTTTTAAACATGTACAAGGGATGCCATGTCAGTCCTAAATCTACTCCAGGTTGAGCGCCACCAGTAGTCTCAAGCCCTCCTCATGTTGTACAGATGCTTGGCAACTTACAGCATGCTTGCATTTGAATTAAACCCACTGCCAATGGAACATACAAGCAGAAAACACACTTACTGCACAGAAGCCACTGACCATCGCAGCTTAGCGACACTGCACTTTGAACTATCTGCTGATTACCGTGGAGGACCGCCTGAGCAGCTCACCTTAAAAGAAAAGCGACTGTCTCCATTTTGACCGAGCCTGCCCTATTCCCTTGTATTGAAAAGTAAAGAGCTGGCTAGGACTTCTCATTATCCTTTCAATTGACCTTAAGTGGTGTGTAATGGTCTAGCCTAGGGGCTGGTGGTAATTTTTGAAGATGGCACGTGTGTTTCCCTGATAACAGGACAAAGAGCCAATGCTCCATGGTGTCAGCTGGGATCAAGCCTCAAGATAGAGGCTATGACTTCCTGGGGCTTGAAAGATTACACATCAGAGCTGAAGCATCAGACCACCAAAATATTAGATGCTATCTCAATAGCATAATGCAAATTACTTCCTTTGTAAATTTCTAAATATGGCGGAGGTGAATGCAGGCCTCCTACCTAGCCCAGCTCACAGCTCACCTTCTTCCCACAATTCCCTTCAGTGCTCACCTTCTTCCCAAAATTTCCTTTCACAAGCCACTCCCCCTTCTCCAATGAATAAAGCCTGAGTGCAGACCTGGGTCGCCCTCTTGGTTCCAGAAGCCGCTTTCATGATTGGACCTAGGGCCCCTTGGCTCCCCATTAATTGCTGTTAGGAATATAAGTTTAGACTTCTTGGGCCGAGATGAGAACCAGGAAGGGACTCTGACAGATTACCTTTGTGATTACTAGCCCAGAAAAAAATCAAAATGCAAAGTACAGTTTCTATTGAATGTATATTGCTTTGCCTTCATCCTAAAGCCAAAATATTATCAGTGGAAATCTCAGAAGTCAGGGTCCCCTATGTCTTATTGTCTTCACCCTGTGTTAGTCTCTCAGTATTTTTAATGTCTTTCAAAGTATATGAGTCAAGCTGCAGACAACATTCTGAACTGGGGTGAGGCTGCGAGTATGGCATTGTCCTAGGAGATATGAACTCTTTATTCCACAGAAGCAGCCAAAGAACACACAACATTTTTAAGCAATCACGTCATCCAGTTGCCTCATGCTGCGATTGTAGTTCATTGTATTAGTTACCTATTGCGGCATAACAAATCATCCCAACACTTCCTGGCTGAAAAGAGCAAGCCTTCATTATCTCACATAGTTGCTTGGCTCAGGAATTTGGGAGCAGCTCAACTGGGTGATTCTGGCTCAGTGCTTCTCCAGAGCTTGCAGTTAGAATCTCAGCGGAAGTTCTGACCCACTGACAGCTTCTGTGGGGCTAGCAGTGTGCCCCACAGCAGCTCACTCTGCAGCTATAACAGTCTCAGTGTCTCACCAGATGGGCTTGGTAGAACTACTTGAGGGTCTTCATGACAAAGAGTGATGGCTGGCTTTTTCCAGAACGAGTAATCCAAGAGAGGACAAGGCCGAAGCCATGGCATCTTTTATGTATTAGCATTGCAAGCCACACATGCCGTTTCTGCAATATAGTACTGGTTGCTGTGTAACTTTTTACTGCTCTGACAAAATATCTAAGAAAAACAGCCTAAAGGAGGAAGTGTTAGTGGCTCGTGGCTTCAGTCCCCAGTCAGCTGGCTTCACTGCTTTTAGGGCTGTGTGGTACAGACACATCATGGCAGAGATCATGGGAGAGGGAAGCTGCTTGCCTCATGGAAGCCAGGAAGCAGAACCAGAAGGGAAGAACCAGAGAAGAAGATGCTGGTAACAAGATGTCTCTCGGCCACTTCTTCAAGCCAGCCCTCACTTTCTAATAATGTCATGAAATTATTAATCCACCAATGAATATTATTAATGTACCAATGGATACTCTAATGAAATCAGATCCCTCATGTTCCAGTCACCTTCCAAAGGCCTATCACCTATCAACTGAGTCCCTGTCACATGGAGGACATTAGAGATCCACAGCATTTGTTCAGGTGGCTTTATCCGGTGCAAGAGCAGGCTATACGGGAGAGAGAGAGTTCCAGGAAGCATGGATTCCTTGAGGTTCATCCCGGTGGCTGGCACTAAAATGCAGCCTCTATTTCTCAAGAACTAAGCTCTGTCTCACAGGTAAAGTACACTGCCTCTGCTGTAGGTTCCTAAAAGTCTGATCCCATTAGAGCATCATTATAAATTTTAGAGTCTTGCACTCCAAGTAGGTTCAGGTGTGCCTGAGGCTTTTTCAGTGCAGCTCTTTTGAGTCTAGCTCCTTCATCTAAAAACCTGACCACTAAGATGATTAAATTGTGCACTCCCTCTAGCATATGATTGGGTGAAAGAAATGGCATGGCTATTGTAGACATTGCTATCCAAAATGTAGAAAATAACACTTCCTGCTCCCTGGGAATGATTTCTTATGACTCCCACCTCTGATCTTTGGGCTTTTGGTTTTGCTTCCTGAGTTACATTCTTTTCCCATAAAGATATCTTCGATTTGTAGCTGTGTATTTTTCTGAATCTCATTCCTGCCTGAAGAAATGCAGAGATCCAAAAGCCTCTTTCTTTTGTTCTGTTTCTTTCATCCCAAGCTGTTAACCAGTAAATGTTCTTAGAAATTCTGGGGGTTCTCATATTGTGAAAGGTAATGTGGTGTCAACTTGAATAGGAAACACCTAGCAAATTAGTTTAGCTTAGTTTCTGATCTGGGCGATTAACTTGCTGAAGAAGAAAGACCCACACTGGCTGGTACCAGCCAAATGGTTTGTAACCTATGCAAAAATTAAATAAAAAAAGGAGTTCTTGCTTTTGTTTCTTTGGAGGAGCTCTAGGCTTCATCGTCACTTGTAGATGTCCACTTCCAGGCTTCCAGCACAGACTCTCCAATCTTCTAGCAGAGACCCTCCAGCTTCCTGATAGTAGACTCACAAGGAACTTTGCAGTGAATTCAGGTCTTTGACTTTTGATGCAAACCTGCAGATTTGTCAGTCTCCAACACTCAACCAGCTCTTTCAATACCAACTCTGAATCTTGTAAATCAAATATATATATATATATATATATATATATATATATATATATTTCTGCTAGTGAACCCTAACTGACACACCTATGAATTTTACTAGGACTGACTCCATTATACAAAAGGCTCATGTATCAGTCAACTTTTCATCACTGGGATAAAACAACCTACACTCACAACTTATAAGGGGAAAAGATTTAATTTGCCTCATGGTATCTGTGAGTTCATTACATGGCCAGCTGGCTCTGAGCAGAAACATGATGGTGGAAGGGATTCACAGAGGAAAGCTACTGTCCTCATGGCCAACTGGAAGCAAAGAGAAAAAGGAAGAGAGAGACACAACCTTCAAAGGCACCGCTTCAGTGAGCCACCCATTCATCAATAAATCAGTCCACTCATGAGTATCGGGCCCAGTGATCCAGTCATCCTCCCAAAGGCCCATCTCTAAATATCTGTGACTTCCAGGTGAATTCTGGGTCTAAGTCTAGATCTGTAGATCTAGAAATATATAAATCTTTCTTGCTAAGTCCTTTCCTATTTAGCACTTTTGCTGAGATTACTGAGGGACTGTGTCCATCAGCTTTCTAGGAGCCCTAATATATGATTGTATGGCTTTCTTAGGTGCAACCTTGGATTTTTAAAAGGGTTTGAATGACTACACAACCATATCCTCAGCTTCACATTCAGACCATGAGATCTGACAGATCTTCATTTGACCTTAGCCCGGATGCTCCTGCTTTGTTGTAGCATTTATTTATTTATTTTTCCGCCTTGAGAGGTTGAAAGTTTCAAGGCCAACAGGCCAGTTTTCTTGGTTTAACAGTCGTTTTTGTCATCTTCCTCTTACACTTTACTATGAGCAGCAAGAAGAAACTAAGCAACAGTTTTAAAATCCTGGGAGTCCCTTACTCAGACCATCAATTTATTTAGTTCCCTGCTCCTTGTTCCCGCGGGTGACGAGGTTGCTAAACTTCCTGCCACTGCACTGAAACTATCTCCCTTCTCAGAGTATTAGTGATCTATTAATGTTCAGCAAATGCCCACAAAAGTTGTTGGTGAAAAGTAAGACAAAAAACATTTATTAACTTAGTTTTTGTGAGGCAGGGACTTAGGAGCACCATATTCTATATGACTGTAGTTCCAGATATTCCGTGAGGTGGGACTCAGGACCTTGGCTTAGTTTCTATCCAATAGAAATTTGACTGTGGCTTCTGCTTCCAAGCCTGTATGTTCTGCTTCCTGGCTAGAAAGTTCACACTGTGTGTTGGCAGAAAGTCTGAGTAACTCAACCACGTGGGCTTCTTCACGGGGGTGCCCAAATGTCCTCAGAACAAGGCAGCTCTGAGAAGAGAGGAATCCAAAAGAAAACGAGGCAGACTTGCTGTGTCTTTTGTGTCTTAGTCTTAGAGGCCACACATCATCAGTTGTGCAACTGTTTTCATTTCATGTTTTGATGCTAGGGATTGAGCCCAGGGCCTCACATGTGCTAAGGAGGTGGTCTACACCTGAGTGACTCACTCACCCCACCACTGCTATCTTACTAGTTACAGTATTTAACCTTGTTCATTGCGGAAGGGACTACAAGAGAATGAGAATTGTAGAAACCCAGAATTCCTGGGGCCGTCATAGAGGCTGACTACCATATCCATCAAACCCCCTAATAATTTAAATTTTAGGTGTTTTTATTATGCTACCTTCATCCTTTTCATTACTGATGGCTTATGACTAAAATTTGATCGCATCTAACACTAAATTCTGTCTCTCTGCTTCTCTCTGTTGGTCTCTATCTCTGTGTCTCTGTCTCTCTCTCTGTCTCTCTGTCTGTCTCCATCTCTCTGTCTCTGTCTTTCTGTCTCTCTCTGTCTCTCTGTCTCTGTGTCTGTCTGTCTGTCTGTCTGTCTGTCTATCTCTCTCTCTCTCTTTCCCTCTGCTAGATATGAACCCAGTTAGGGAGACCCTTCCAAGGCACAGGTCCATTCCACCAGGCATCACCCCTAACGGCATGCTCATGGTATGAGTTCTACAACTAAAAGCCCTTTCCAGTCCTCTATCATTAAGTTCTGCTGGTAGGTTCAGTATTTCATTTACAAGTATTCACACCTTTTTGAATTTTGTTTCTGCAACACTCCTGAGCTTTGAATTACTTTTAAGTATGCTAAGCTGTGAAATCTTTAAAAATCTGATTTACTTGTCTAAAATACCGCTGAGCACTCTTGTCTTTGGACCTATGTACGCTTTTGAAGTTGATAGAAAGAGGTACAAATATTTTCATGTGCATCACTATAGAACATCAGACATATGAGACTCATTTTCTGTCAGTTATAAACAGGAGTCCAGAGCCCTTATGTACCATGACACATAGTGTGCTACACAGAGGACAGTACCAACTCCTTTAGGGACACTAACACAGTTTTGAAAGACTAGATTAAACTGAGAAAACTCTCAAGAATTTAATACTAGAGATTGCAGGTTAAATTTCCCAATTTGAAATAATAGGAATATAATGGAGTTGCTAGAGTTATATACAAAGTATTAGCTCAGTCAACATTATGAGGTAAGATTCATTTATATTCTTTGCCCACTCAACTCTTTAAGAATAGAGACAGTGTTTTTGCTGTTCTTCATGTTTCCTCCCTTTGGACTTAGGACTTTGCCTGGTACTTCTTGTGTCGAAGATCCTTCACAAAGCTGCCCCTTGTCTACAGTGCTACAGATTGCACCTGGGGTTTACACACACATGACCAACAAGTGTCCTACCAAGGAGCTACCTCCTCAGCCAACAAATGTTTCCTGATTGTCAAATTGGTTGATAAGCTACTAACAGATGATGACGTCCCTTCCCCTAAGGTCTCACTTACCACTAAGGACTCACCTGCACTCTAAGTCCATCCTCACTGTTCAGACTGAAAATGTTGTAGGTCTCTTTCAATCCAATCAAAATTTGACTATTGAACAATCCAATAAAATTTAGGTAGCATTTTTGACAATGCCTTAATTCACATTAGGGCACCTCATCAGGTGAATTTTCTAATATAGCTGATAAATAAAATTTGGGCCCAGTTTTATGCTGCCATATAAAACATAATAATTTGATATATAATTGACCCCTTGATAGGGCTAGTCTGGATGAATATGATGAAAATTTTTGCCAAGAAAATCTGGATTTCCTGATGCTAACATTCCAGTTTTTTCTCTCAATTTATCTTTTTATAAATGAAATTTTATTGATACATTTTAGATATACAGAATGATCACCTTCGTCATAGAGAATTTGTACCTGTATATAATATAACTTAATTCTTTTTTTCCCCCATTCCTCTACCCTCCTTTCAACCCCTCCTCCTCTCCTCATTTTCTCCCAATCCATCTTGTCAGGTATTTTTTTCTCATTCATCTAACTTAAAACATTACTCGTGGAATGAGTTATTTCCCTATTTTTGCTGACCATCACGCAGTCACATGAACAGAAAAACTTGATATTTACTTGAATTGGTCCTCTCTCCAAGCCTTCTTATCCAATAGTTTTTTGTTTGCTTTTCCATTCTATTTTCTCTCTACCACAACCTCAGTTTTAACTTCTTGTGTGTGCCCTGGCCATACATGCTTGCTGTTTTAGCTTAGCAAAACACGAGATTCATGCATTCATTACACTGTGCAGAAACCTGAACCTCTTGCTCTCACAAATTAAATAGGGAACCCCAGAATTTCTGGCCTTGTTTCCATTGTCTGCCAGTTCTAGCCACAGCCTTGCTTTCTGGCCTTATCTTCCCCTGCATTGCCACACCACATTAGTTTTGGTTCACCAAACTCATCTCACATCACCAAGGGTCTCTTATGCTTCTTTCTCTGCCTGAAATGTTCTCCCTCCACATTTGTTAAAGTCCTCCTCAGCTTTTAAAGCCAAATTCAAAAGGAATCACAAACACGATATCCTGATCCTCCTAGTCAGAAATATTCTTATTCTTTTCTGAAAATCCATGGTACTGGGTCTTACTAATAAGATTTCAGTACTCTGCCTGCAACAGGGGTCCCGAACCTTAGGGCCAGGTACTATCTTAGCTTGTTAGGAGCCAGGCTACACAGTCGATGTGGAGCTAGGGCTAACTAGCAAGCTTTGTCTGGGCACCACCACTGTCCACCATGCCCATGACCCCTGAGTTCTGGCTCTTCCCAGGTCAGAAGCAGCCTGAGTTCTCCATGAACTGAACATGCAAGGGGAGAGGCCTTGCTCACCACAAGGGTAATGCACTTGAGTTATCAAAAGACAGCACCCCCTCAAAAGCATTGTTTTCATAAAAGCAGTGCCTGCTGCCAAAACGTTGGAAGCCACTGACCTGCCCAATGTTTCTCTTCTTGTAGGGTAGTGTGTGTGTGTGTGTGTGTGTGTGTGTGTGTGTGTGACAGGGTTTCCCTTTGTAGTTCAGACTGGTCTTCAATTCAGTATGTAGCCTAGGCTGACTTTGAACTCACAGCAATCCCCTTGCCTCAGCTGGGATTACAGGCAGATGCCCAGCTTACGTAGTTTCAAGCTTCCCTAGGACAAAAGTGATGCAGTACTCATCCCATCTGCTTTACTTAGTGCTGTAGTTTGGGGTTTTGCAATGGGAAACAATACCATCAGGACACTTAATTATGAGATTATTTTATAATAGCCACCCAAAGAGTCATATACAAAAAGAGCACAGGAAATCTGTCCACACTCTAAAAACCAAAGAATCCAGTTGAAGGCCTGGATCCCATTGTAGTGTCTCACATGAATCCAACTGAAGACCAGGAGCCCAAAATGATGCCCCCTCATGAGTACAACTGGAGGCCAAAAGCCCACCACAGGCCTCACAGACACCACAGTTCTGTCTCACAGATGTGCACTGGGAAGGCCCAAAGGTCAGTGGTGGAAGCTAGAAAGTCTGTGCCAGTAGGATGAAGGATCTGTGCCAGCAGGCTAAGGGATCTGCCCTGGAGCCAGGTAGCAACAGTCAAAATAAAAACCAGAGCTCCCCTGAAAAGCACCACAGCCATTCTGAGCAACAGTGAGGCCCCAAGTTCCTCAGATGATGAGAACAGCCAAGTCCATCAGGAAAGCCAGCATGACAAGATCCTTCAGGAGAACCACCAGCAGCCCCAGGAAGACCAACAGCTCCGATAGCTCTCAGCAACTTCTAAACTTCTTCCTTTCCAGTTCTGCTTCTCACACTGTCAGTGGCAATCCTCAGGTGGGCCTGCCATACCCAGCGCCACCCTGGTTCAGTTCAGCTGGGTGTTACAAGTTGATCACCAGGTGCCAGTTCACCACACTTAGAAGTGATCCTTCCTGGGTTGGAACCACTACAGAGTGAGAATCTAAGTTCTTGACACTGGTCTAGCCATGGGAAGTAGGAGTACGCAATGGTGTGGTCATCAGTAAAACAATCCCAGATGTGAATTCACCTTTATTAGTTCCAAGCTGGATGGTCTTGGGCAAAAATGGTAGTAGCAGCACCATTTTCAGAGATGTTTGTCATAATTAAATGAGACCTCCTATATAAAACTCATCGTAATAATTGCTACCTTTCTTTCCTCTATGGTGCTAACAGTTATTAAGAACTTTTTATTAAATAAGTCATGTTAAAAGTAAAAGCATACATTGTATGAATTCTGAATTGAATTTTAAATACATGTGCATAATTAACCTTTAAGAAAAACATTGGAAAGATATGTAAAAAAGGATAAAAATGGTAAAGTAAGGAGTCAAAATATAACTTTTTGAAGTAAGCATGAAGAAACTTAGGTTTTGACACAGGCTTCTAGTTTTAACTCCATAGAATATGCTGGGAATGCCTTAAAATGTTCTAATGGGAAGAATCCAGTTACCTTTTATTAACTCTAGCAGCTCACATCTTAAATTACATATAAAAATGTTCAAATGCTGCAGCTGATGGGAAGCCTAGGCAGGCTCCAGATTCTCAGCCACAGGGAAATTTTTTGCTGGACCACCCACTGCGAAAGAGAAAAGCTGGTACTAGCTTCGGGGTGGCTTTTGCTCCTGAGCATCACTCCAGGTTGTTGTAACCACTTTCCTCAAGGAAGATGAAAAGCCAAAAGCCTGGAAGAAACGCCGGACAAAGACTATCTGTCCATGTTTCAAAGTAACAGTTAAAGCTACAATTAAAGCCTTTACACCATGGCTCCCCCAAACCGAAGCCTGTTTATGTCCTTTGGGGCTGACTTCTTTTAGTCAGTTTCTTCTGAGGACGAAACTTGTATGAATAAAGCTAGAATTTCAAGGCAGGTCACGCTATTTAGTTATAGTTTGACTCAGATTTTTGGTTCTTTTTTTTTTTGCATAATCTTTCCCGAAACTGTTTTCAGCAACAAATTCTTTAAACAGTAGTACTAAAAGGGCATTGGTGTTTGCATTTCAAAATGTGTTTCGTGTTTCTTGATATGAACTTGTACTAATAAAGCAGAAAGGTGTCCTCAAGTGGACAGTCAGATGGGGAGAAGGTGTAGAAAGATGCACAAAACCTTTACTTGTGATTTTTCCCATTTTGTAGAGATTAATATTTAATATATTTTATCTTAAAGATGGTATCTTATCTATAATTAAGAACAGTCTGAAAATCTAGTGTCTTGAGCTAATGCACAACAGATGTTTGTGCAAATGCCTAAAGCATAACAGAACTTCAGTAAGTTGTGTGATAGCAAGCTGAGCAAGTGCATGTGAGCATGTGTGTGTGTGTGTGTGTGTGAGTGTGTGTACGCATGCATGCGTGTGTGGGCATGTGTGCATGCGTGTGTGAGCTTGTATGGATGTGCATAGGCATAATTTTCTTTACTAGCCTCCTCAATACTTCCCAGGCAATGATAGCTTAAGGCCCCTAAAGATGAATTTTGTCTTCTTGTAGTTGAGCCTTGAAGACCTCTGGTCCTGTTCCAAGGGCTTCTCCTGCTCCCTCCAGCTAGGGGGATGGGAAGGAGCATTAGTCCTCTCAAGTAGAAACTCTTTTGCTCACAAACTGGGGAAACCCTGGGCTGGGGAAATAGCTCTGTGGCACAAGTGCCTGTCTGGCAAGTGCAAGGTCATGAATTTGAACCCTAGTGCCACAAAAAAAAAGTTGGGAAAACCCAATTTCAACCCCCTTCAGAGAAATAGGAAACTCCTGAGTAGCAAACTCTTAGAAAGCGGGCAGTTTTTCTGGACCCAAGGAACCCAGTGGTGGACTCACCCCTGGAACTCTCTCCCTCTTGAGCTTTTACTGGAGTCCTCTCTAGGGGAGCTAAACCTCCCACCAAACACTGCAGTCCTCTGCCCCACAGAAACTGACTGTTGACAACTGTTTTTTCCACTGTGAAAAGGACTACTTTTCTTCCCTAACTTCCCACTTGAAAGGGCATAGAGAAGGGTCCAGTGGGCAGCTGAGGCCACAGCTGAGCCTCAGGAATGAAGAGGCCTTCTCTGAGACTGGCAGCTTCCCATAGAGTGCCATACTTGGATGAGAGGGAGGGAGGGAGGGAGGGAGGGAGAGAGAGAGAGAGAGAGAGAGAGAGAGAGAGAGAGAGAGAGAGACTAGTTCTTTTGCAGGAAAAAGGTGGTGCTGGGCAGATAAGCAGGTATTCTTAAAGCCAGTTTTTTCAATACCAGAATTAAGCTAGTGTAGTCCCAGTTCCTGGAAAGGCCAGCATAGGAGGACTGCTCAAGCTGGGAACCTGAGGCCACACCTTAGGCTTAAAAAAAAATCAGATTGGCTCTATTAAATATGAATGAGAGGCATCATTTCATTTGCTTTTTATTTTCTGTAAAATGTCAAAATCCTCTGCTTCGTCCTACTGCTCTTTCCTAGGTTGGCTTTGTGCTCCAATCCCGTTTTTTTTGTTTTGTTTTGTTTTTTGTTTTGTGCAATGCTGGAGATTGAACTCAGGACCTCGCACTTGCCAGGCAAATGCTTATTCTACTGAGCTATATCACTGGCCCCTTTTGTTTTGTTTGTTTGTTGTTGTTGTTTTGCATAGCCGGGTTCCTCCTCTGCCCTATCCTAGTGGTGCACTTCCTGGAGGTCTGTTACAATGCAGTGAATTGAATGCATTTGTTTAATCTCATTTACTCCCACAATCCTATTAAACTGTAGCAGAAAAGAAAAGCAAACGGAAAGAAATAAATTCAAGTGTAATGAAGGAGAGAAATCATAATAACTGAAAAGTGACCAATACTTTTGGGATACAGAGTTAGTGTTCTACTGAAATGTAAGGGTGACTCCAATAACTTTGTATATTAAAACAATGAATGGTTATCATTCCGTCCCATCTCTCAAGTTAGGAATCTGGGAGCAGCTTGGCTGCTTAGTTCTTTTCTTTTTTTCTTGGTCCTGGGAATCAAACTCAATACCTCGTGCTTGCCAGGTAGGTGCTGTGCCTCTGCGCTGTGCCTGGGCTGTGTAGTTCTTGCTTAAAGATTTTCAAGAAGCTGTGTGCAGTTGTCCGCCAAGGTTGTGGTTATCCAAACAGCTGGAGAATCCAGTTTCAGACTCCCTGTGTGGATGGAAATGAAGGCTTCCGTTTTCCACATTAGAGCTGTCCATGAAATACTAACTACAAGGGGAAATAGCGTGGCATTCTCAGAGAAGCTACGCAAACACCCTTCAATATTAATTTTATTTATTTATTTATTATATTTAGTGAAGGGTCTACAGGGTCTCATGACACAGATTGAACTGGTAGTGATCCTCCTGTGTTCAGCCTCCTAAGCACTGGGATTACAGGGACAAGCCCAGTCTCAATTGCCGTCTCAGTGTACTCCAGGGGCAGGCCGGCAGGACGCGCTGGGATCTAGCCCCTGGCCCCTGCATCTGCCTAAGCAGATGCTTTAATCCTCTGAGCGATCTGGCCAGCCCTACCTTTTAATATTAAAATAGTGAAGCAGACACAGCCTTAATGAAACCATTAAGATCATCCAACATGAAACAAGTTGACATTATGGGCCCGCGATAGGATGGACCTGGAGCATGCAGCATGCGCCCTGCACCCTGTGCTGTCCCAGATGTTACACAAGGTAGGCAAGCAAGTCAAATCACGTGAGCACAGTATAATATACCAAAACATGTCCAAACTGGGGGACATCAGACACAATGACCAGCTTAGGATCTGCACAAGTGCTCAGTATCCAAGCATTGATTCTGTGATTTCATGGTGTTATAGAAGGAAGGGGTACTTTGACCTAACCCAGTGCCAGGGGCCGGGGGTCTATCTTGGAGTGGGGCATCTAAGCTGAGCTGGAGTTTGTATTAAATGGGAAAAGGTGGGTGGGGAAAGGCAGGGAGAGGAGCAGGTGATAACACACAGAAGGAAGGGGCAATTCCCTTATGGGGAACAGCACTGGTATAGTATACAGAGACATGTGCATCTGTATAGATACGTGTACAGCTGTGTATACCACCAAGAGTTTGCTGTTTCTCTTACCTCACCTAATGTATTACATAGCAAAATGTCTGGACGCATCGTGAATACTCTTTTTTCTTTAAAAAAATTGTATGTATTTGGTACAAAGTCTTACTAGGCAGTCTGGACTTACAGTGATCTTCCTGTTTCAGCTTCCCCAGCACTGGGATTACAGGTGTGTAGCACCATGCCTTGTTTTGGTGGCCAGCTCATCGAGATTAGGGAAGGGTTGGCACAGCATGTGGTACTAGGGATAGAACCTGGGTCCTTGCTCTTGCCTAGGTAGATGCTTAGCTATCTCTATGGCCCTGTGACTACTCTTCTAATTTAAGAAATATAGTTTGAAAAACAGATGACAGTGTTCAAAATATCTTTGACTCTGTCACTAAATCATTTTTTCTAGAAATTATTCATTTTGAAAGATAACTAGGTGATATTTTCATAACCTGTGTGTGTGCATATGTATGTGTGTGTGTGCATACATGTGTGTACTTATGTTGATAGTGGGACTCAAGCCCATATACATTTGACCACTGTGCTACAAACCCATCTTTTTTTTTTTTTTTTTTTTTTTTTTTTTGTTATGGCTGGCTTAGCCTACCCTGGTTTTGGAGCCGGTGCAGCATGTGGTGCCAGGGATTGAACCGAGATTCCTGTGGTTGCCTAAGCAGGTGCTTTAGACCACTGAGCCACCTCATCTGCCCCAAACCATCCATTTTTACTTCTTGTTTTGAGTAAGGATCTCAAAGTTTCCCAGGTTAGGCTTGAACTTGTGATCCTCCAGCTTTTGCATCCCTCAGCACTAAGCTTACAAGTATGCGCTATCACACCCAGCTTCCCACAGCACTTTTAGTGTATTTCTACTTTTATTATATGAATAGCATTTTCTGATCACATCAACAAAAAAGTGTTATGGAACCCCAGAAAGTCTGTCAAGCAGGCAGTGCTGGGTAGGGACCATGTTAGACATACTTGATTGGAGTCCTGTTCTAGGCTGGAGTCTGCCATTCACTAGGCAGGATGCCTGTGGTGACTGATGATTGATTGATTGATTGATTGACTGATGTACTGGGGATTGAACCCAGGGGCATTCACAGTGAGCCACATCTCTGGGCCTTTTAAATTTTTTTTAGTTTGAGCCTAGGTCTTGCTAAACTGCCCGGACCAAGCTCCATCTTCGTATTTACCTACCTCAGCCTTCCAGAGTGCTGAAATTAGAAGTGTGCCCCACTACACCCAGCTAAGGGGAATTACTTCTGATTATCTGTTTTTTTCATCTGTCCAATATGAAAAGAATATCCACTTTACAGGATCATGAAAAGAGAATGGGATAAAGTGGTACGTCAGTCCACAAGCTCAATTTTCTCCACAGTTATGGTCTTAAACTGAGTGGGATGAGAACCACCTCAAGTTTGCCCATGATGTCAACATTGAGCCTAACCACTGAATATGACTGAGTTTTCACCTGACTAGTTTGTGACCAGAATCATGGAAAGAATCAAATTTGTGAGTCGAGGCGTCGCTGGCACAGCTCCTGACTCCTGGGAAGGGCGCAGCGAGCTAGCTTCAGTATCACTATATTATTTTCATCAGAAAAAGCCATGCATGCTCTTTCTGTCAGCCAGCCAAGATGTCGAAAGGGAAGAAGGCCAAGGGCAAGAAGGTGGCTCCGGCCCCTGCTGTTGTGAAGAAGCAGGAGGCTAAGAAGGTGGTAAATTTCCTGTTTGAGCAGAGGCTGAAGAATTTTGGCACTGGACAGGATATCCACCCCAAGAGACCTCACCCACTTTGTCAAACGGCCTCGCTACATCCGGCTACAGCGACAGAGGGCCATCCTGTACAAGTGGCTGAAGGTGCCTCCTGCGATTAACCAGTTCACCCAGGCGCTGGACTGCCAAACAGCTACCCAGCTGCTTAAGCTCGCCCACAGGTACAGACCAGAGACCAAGCAAGAGAAGAAGCAGAGGCTGTTGGCCCAAGCAGAGAAGAAAGCTGCTGGCAAAGGGGACGTCCCCACTAAGAGGCCACTGGTTCTTAGAGCAGGTGGCAACACTGTTACCACTCTGGTAGAGAACAAGAAGGCTCAGCTCGTGGTGATTGCGCACGAAGTGGACCCCACTGAGCTGGTGGGGTTCCTGCCTGCCCTGTGTCGCAAGATGGGGGTCCCTTACTGCATCATCAAGGAGAAGGCCAGGTTGGGGCATTTGGTCCACGGGAAGTCCTATACACTGTCACCTTCACGTAAGTCAACTCGGAAGACAAAGGTGCGCTGGCTAAGCTGGTAGAGGCCATCAGGACCAACTACAATGACAGATACAATGAGATTCGCCATCACTGGGGAAGCAACATTCTGGGTCCAAAATCCATGGCTGGTATTGCCAAGCTGGAGAAAGCAAAGGCTAAAGAGCTGACCACTAAGCTGGGCTAACTGTGCTCTTGAGTTTTCTGTACATAAAAATAATAAACTGTCCTTAATGCAGTGTAAAAAAAAAAAGAAAAAAGAAAAGAAAAAGCCATACATGAGGTAAAAATAGAACACTGTGAAAATGTTGATCCATTGATTATTAAAATTATGTTGATAGGGGCCAGTGAGATGGTTCAGTGGTCTAAAGTGCCTGCTTAGGAAAGCTCAGGCAACTGCAGGGACTGCGGTTCGATCCCCGGCACCACATGCTGTGCCAACCCTACCACCGGGGCAGGCTGAGCCAGCCATAAAATAAATAAACAAATAAATAAATAAAAATTAAAATTTATTTAATTTTAGTATAAATTTATTTAATTTTAATTTTAAAATTATTTTAATTTTAGTATCAAGTATGTTGATAATTTTGAAAATGATGACTCTAGTGATTGAGTCAAAAGTAATTTGTCTAGCCTATGTCATTTTTGAATGCCCAAGCAACCTCCCTCTTGGTTTTTTTTTTTTTTTTTTTTTTTTCATTTTATTTTAAAGAGTAAAAACAGCAGAAACAAATATAGAAAAACAGTAACAAGTAAGAGTACATATAGTTCAGAATCTCAAGACAAGAACAAAAAATTTAACAATGGTTGTATTACATATCTTCATCATCAAATCTTTTTAGATTAATAGATATAGGTATGTAAGATTGGTCATATAATCCCTCTTGGGTTTTGAGTGCTTGCCCACCTAACCATTCCTGTGGTGCCTTCTAAGAAACAGCTCACCCAGGACGTGATTCCCCAGGGACCCCCAGTGTCCCTGGGTGCTCCGCAGAAACACACTTACTGTAGGCCTCTACCTCTCTGGACTCTACCATGTACTGGGCCGTTTGATCACTCATGCATTTGTGTCCCAGTGAGGTGAGACATTTCAGGTCTACTTTAGAGTCACTCAACGCTTTGTGGATGCAAGGTAGAGCTTGTTTATGGCAACAGCTAGAAGTGGAAGTCCATGTAGTAAGTGTGACAAAGAGCATTTGCCACCAACAAATCAATAAAAAATATGAGGCATGTTGAACAAAATTTAGCAAAACTTAAAATATTATATGTTTTGTCTATGACTTTGAAGAAAGCACCACTGAATTACATCCCAGGCCATACATTCTAGGCTGCTTATGGAAGGGTGGCATTTTCATCTGCTTTATTAATATATGTGAGGGGAAACGTGTTTTATTTAACTGAGTCTGACTTATTTAACATCTGATTCTAGCATCCATTGATTATTCCACAAAGGACATGATTTTGTTCTTCATAATGACTGCACATATATTGCCCAAGTGAGATGGTTTTAGAACTTCATTTCAATATGGATACATTAAAATATCAAAACTGTCCAGTATCTTAAGAACGCTGACCATGCTTCACCATCCTAAAAATGCTCTGACATTATAAAAATGATGAAAAGGATTATAAAGGAATTTCTGCTATGGAATTCTTTGATATATCTGGTTTGTTGGTAAAAGCATTAGAAATTAATTAGAATTAATTTGAGATTGAATTTGTGCCAACTCAACAGACTGATGTCTTTGAATGTTTGTTTGTGAAAAAATGATTTAATTGCAACATTTGGTCAACATTGATCTAATATGTACTACTTTACAAGACTTTGTGTTAGACTTCCACAAGAGGCAGAAAAAAAATTTCCCCCAAAATCTTACTCATAATAAAGTAACTTATATCATAATTACCAAAGGAACAATTTGAACAAAAGTTAGTTTGGGCACATGTGAATAATAAATGCCTATAAATTGAGTTTAAAGGGGTGGGATTTTGGAAAAAATTAGATAGGAAAGGAGCCAGAGGAGAGTGGAAGGGAGCAAGTCTGTGGAGGAAAAGATACTCTCTAACCAAACACTAATCTAAAAGGGGTGCAGGATGAACACAAAAGTGCTTCCCAACCATAAAAGAGAAAAATCGCTGTAAAATACTGCTGAACCAATAGCATATAGCACAAGAAAAACAAGCATCTTTTATGGAAAGATGCAGAGAGGGACTTATATGAGCAGCACATAAACTTCACAAAAGCATGGCTCTGTGCTTGCCTGGAACATATAATTTAGGCCTCGTGTGTAAATGTTCAGGTAGTAGTTTGAGGGGAGGAGGAGCTTCCGAGAGGTAAGGAAGGTGGCCTGAAAGGAGGGGACAACTTTGGTGGTCGCAGTGCCAGAAGTCAGGCTGTCTGGCAGGGGAGAGTCAGCTCACAGGCCCTCCCTGGACATGCAGTACGCAGTGTGGCTGCACAGTGCCTCTTGCACTCTGAAAAGACTAACTATCTTGTCTTACCCTCTGGTCCTGAACCCTTCTTTGTCCACATAGGGACTCCAGGTCCAGGCTTGCAGGTAGACTGTCATTTGCATAAAACAAGTCAGTATATGTGGAAAAATGAACACTAGAAACAATTAGAAGCCTTAATTTAAAAGAGGCAAACAGAGGTTAACCCAGGAGCTGTAGGAGTGGAGAGAGCCTACTAAGGGGAATAGAGCAAGGAGAAAGAGGGAGGTAAGAAGGCAGGAAATATGGGTTGTAGAGACTTCAGTCTCTGCTTCATGGGCTTGTGTTGGGGTTGTTCCTAATGCCCCACTCTCTTGATGAGGTGTTACCTATAAATTCGGGGTCCAGCTGGGGTTCAGGGTTGTCCAGCTGGAGCAGCCTGGGGGACTCATTCTCTGCATCTCTGCCATGGCAGTTCCCCACCCTGATTCTTGTCAAACTTGTTTCCAGTCACCCAAGCCCTCCGAGAGTTGGTGACCTCTTAGACCAGCGTCTGTTACCCCGGACACAAATAGATTGAGGGTGTCAGATAACATGGTAGTTTGGTGGGGAAGAAGACAATTTGAGGGCTTGCCATATCCTTGCTTGTCTCCCCAGCCACCCACACCTTTAAAAGTAAATATCCTTTTCTTACTGTGCTGTTCTGTGTCTATAAGTCACTGAAGGGCAACTGAGTGTGTGATTCATGCTTTTTCTATTTATTTGCTTTGATGTGCTCATTGTCTCTCAGGAGCCAGCTGGTGGAACCTCTGAGTCAATCCTGTTTTTCTTGGGGGAGTGGGGCAATAGCGTTGGGTAACGAGGAAGGTGGGCTATAATTGCTCTATGGGAATGACACAGAACACTGTGTGCAGTCAGGTCAGAGCAGTGGCATCTCAAGAAGTGACAAGCTCTCTGTAACCACATCTTAAATTCAGATCATATTCTTTACAGACCAAATGGTGGTGTCCAGTTAATACCCATGCACGCTTCTCAACGCAGACTTGATGTCTGCAAGTCTCTCAAAACCCCTGTTCGCTCTGCACAGAAATGCCCCAGAGCAGTGCTCTTCGAAAGGGCTAAGACTAAGTGGTGCAAAGAGAAACCACACGCACACACGCGCACACACACACACACACACACCCCTGCAGTCCTTTGCACACCCTGAACTGCAGAGATCCAGGTGAATGCTTCAGCAAAGCTTGTGCAGCTTCAAGGAACAGGTTGGAGGTTGGTTCCAAGTTTGGAGAAAAGGCACCACCTGCAAAAAGAATGATTCCTTTTAACTGGAAGGTTATTACAGACCGGAGACGCATTTAAAATAAACGACTATTTTGGACAAGGTGTATATCAGGTTTCACCAAAAGTACAAGAATTTTCTGTCACTGCTGGCAATGCCCGAGGGCTGTAGGTGGTAGCCCACCTTTGGGCTTGCTTCCATCCACCTTATCTTTTTTCTTTTCTAAGTGGGGTAGGAGAATGGAGCGGAGATGGAGAAACGGAATCAGGAATCTCGGAAATCAGGAATCACCGAGTCCTGAATGTTTCTGGGCGGCGGTGGTGCAAGCGCGTAGGAGACCAAGCTCTCAGGGCTGCCTTGCCCTCGGTCACCGCCTAGGAAATTCTGCCTTGTTTGATCTGCACATGAGCCTCACACAGAAGTCAGTGCACAAGGCACGCTGCTACTTTCCATTATTTATGCTGAAGAAGCAACTAGGGCTGTCAGAAATAGCGCTGGGCCCAGAGCAACCGGCGCGGGCTGAGCTGAGGTCCTAGCAACCCGATTTCCTGGATTTTCTCGCCCACTCAGAGCTTAGCCTCGGTCACGGCCCACTTTTGTCCCAGGCCTGGGTCCCAGCTCCTGTTGCCACACCTGACCCCGCGCGCGTGGCCAGGGCTGGCGGAGGGTACCCGTCCTCCTCTGGGAACTGACCCTTGAGACACAGCTCTCCGCCCCTTCCTCCGGGGCCGGGGGCCCTCAGTTCAGGAGCGCCTGAAGGAGGGTTGGTGTAACAGTCGCATCCCTCTGGCCCCCACAGTTCCCCAGCCAAAGGGTCCCCGGGGAGCTGCAGCCATCGAACTGCGACCCTCGGCCGGCCGGGAGCAGAGTCGCGAAGCCTGGCTATAGGTCGTCTCTCCCAGGGTCGGATAGATGATTCATTTTATATGTAACGTTTTACCCCACTCTATAGCTCGGGCCAGTTAATGTTCAACGCCCAGCCTAGGGAGGCCTCGAGCGGCAGGAGGTGACCTTCAGGTCCAAAGTGGAGACGGGATGAGAGGAGGGGTCATGGGGAGGATCCCCCTCTTGCGGACCTCGAGCTGCGCAAGGGAGGACCGCCGTTGCCCCTGTGGGCCCCTGGGCCAGTGCACTGGGGTGCAGTTCCAGGCCTTGCCTATGCTGAGTCTGACATCCGCGGGGCGCCACGCGGAGTGGGTTGGGTGGCAAGATGCAGGCTTGTTCCGAGCAGTCCCCAGGCGCTCTGAGCAGCCCTAACAAGAGTGCTTCAAACCCTGGGCTGCAGGCCAGAAGCGGGTGGGTCGCGGGGGCAGTGGCAGCTGTGGGTCAGCATGAGGTCTGGGGACTTGGAGAGCTATATAAATCCAGGTTGGTGCCAAAACCCAAGCGGGCGGCCCCAGAAGGGCATGGTGGCCGTCTCTGAACTCCAGCCTCTCCCACTGCCTCTGAACAGTCAGAGTCCAGAGGCCCCCCCCCCCCCCCCACGGGACAGCCGAGAGGTGACCCCAGATTAGGCAGGGCCCAGGCTAGCGACAGACAGACGTAGGACAAGGCTGTCCTCAGCCTTGCTGGCTCAGAGCGACTCTGCCCACAATCACGGGGAGAACCGGCTGCATGGCCCACGAGGGGCCCTTGGTCCAGAAGCCCTGACCCTGTGCACAGGGCTGGAGGGGCTAGGGTGCGTCTTTGTCAGGGAGGTTGCAGTCCCTGAGTAGACACTCGGACACTGGATAGGCTCCCCAGACTCTGAAGGCACAAAGGTCCTGAAGGTCCTGCTTCCAATCCACAAGGCTCAGGCGCTGAGCCCAACAGGAGGGTTTAATTGCACTTTCTTCTGTTTGTTAGCGTTTTATTTTGAAAGAAATCTTTGGTCTGGCCAAGCCTCTTCTCAGTGCCTGGGATGGCCTGCAGGGTCCCCACCTCACTCCACAGTCTGCTCCCTTCCTGAGTCTCAGCTGGCACTAGAGTGAAGGCCTGTGGAGGACAGAAGATGCCAGCAAGCCTTTGTGCTCAGCACTGTGACACCTGCCCTAACGGAGCGTTGACAAGGACAGAGTGGGAGGAGGCACCCAAGAACTGGGCTGCCTCTAGTCTAGGGTCCTAGTCACCTTCCTGATGGTGTCCCATGGCTTTCTCAGGGAGGATGAGCAGGAAAGGTCTAGATCTTATCTTCCCAAAGCCAGGAAAAAAAACTTTCCTGCCAAGAACTGTGTGTGGCCAGCGAGTGCTGACTGGGGCAGGAAGACATTACTACTCTGAAGAAAGACAACTTTGGTAGAGTTGATCTGGGAGATCACTTCAGGTCTTAGTCTTGGTCCCAGCCTCAAGATTCATTTTCTAAGTTACTAGACTGAGTTGAGAGAACAAAACAGAACAATACAAAGCCTTTTTTTGAGGACAAAGAAAATAGGGAAGGGAGAGCATAAGGTAGAGAAAGAGACAGAGAAAAAGAACCACACCTCAAACATGCTTGCTAGAAGAGGAGGAGGAGCAGGGTCTGGCCTGGCAGCTTGCACTTCTCCTCGTCCTCCTGAAGCAAAAGGATATCTGGGGAACTCTGCCACATTTCCACCCGCGAGGACACCCACTTTCCACACAACCCTTGAAGGTCTTCAAAGTATTTCTCAAAACTTTAAGTGAATTTACATTTTTTTCAGCAGCTTTTCTGCTGAGCACTGTCAGCTTCCAGTATCTCCTGTGTTCCATAGCTGCCACTGAACTGTTACAAAAGGAGTAGCAATGAGTTTAAAAGGTAACTAAGCCGGAATTAAATATATCTTTAATGGACCATTTTATTTCTTGTAGGACTGCACTAATCTTCCAACAAAATATAAAATCACCATTTACAAAAAATGCATAAATACTCAGCACAGAAATGAAGTTATGCATCTCAAGCACCGTAAATTCTTTTTTTTTTGGTCTTTTCTGACAGAAACTCAACAAAGCAGAACTCTGCCCTGCTGAAGAGACTAAGGCTGGTGATAGATAAAACTCTCAGATTAGACTAAAACTTTCTCAGATTCATTTGTTAAAACTTGCTTCTATTTAACTCATTGTTTAAAAGAAAACTCTTCAGATATTGTTTTCTCAAATTCAGTTAAAATGCAATTGTTGAGAAGCTGGGTAGAAGAAAAGCATTTTCTTTAACTTTCTTCTGAGAATCTGCTACTAGAAATGTTTTTCCCTTTTTCGTGGACGACATCTGTTCCCTGAGGCACGTTTCTTGCTTCTTGATGTGCTTACAAGACCAGCACCTCGCCAGGGGGTTTATAAATCAATCAATAGGGAGTCTATATTCATAAAAGCCTCTGATCTCATTACACCTTCTCCTGGTTCCCTCCTCCAAAAAGTTGAATCCCCCGTGGGCCAGGAATTCCAAGCGTGGCCCTGCCAGCAGGGATCCCGGAGACAGCGGCTGGGTCGTCCGTGGATTAGGATGTGGATTGCAGGACAGATCTTTGTTCAGTCGCCTTCGCGACAGGGGATGGGGGCAGGGTTGTCTTCTTTCGGGCTCACCCTGGATTTTTACAGACTGGCCTTAAAAGGGCGGGCCGCTTTCCTCAAGGTTTATTTATGAGGCTTTCCAGGAATATTGAGACTTTTAAGACACTTTTTTTCTCCATTAATTTTTTATTTTTCTTTTTATTTTTTTGCTATGCTTTTAAAAGGAGCCCGAGGTTTCAGTGCATGGTCCAATGAGGATAGGGGTGAGAGAGCAGACATGAGAGAAAGTTCTTTTTCTAATCATAGGACCTGGGTTTCCCAGTATATTTCTAATAATCAAACTTATACTCAACATTAAAGCTCAGAAACTGGACGAAAATTGAAACTGATGTTTGCTGTACGTAGCTTTCCTCAGGTCCCACCAATCGGTATCAGGAGAATGAAGAAATTGGGGTCTTGGAAATTTTAAAAGTTGTTTAAAAGAGAAAGAAAGAAGAAAGAAAGAAAGAAAGAAAGAAAGAAAGAAAGAAAGAAAGAAAGAAAGAAAGAAAGAAAAGCTAGAGAGGCCAAGCGGGGAAGGGAGACAGTCCTTATGCGGAGGGGTGCAGGCCTGGACCCGGGCCGGGCCACCCTCTGGGTGCAGGGAGATGGGCAGCCCAGACTCTGGGTCACTCCAGCTGCCACTGTGACCCCATCCTGGGGAGGCTGGGCTTCATGCTATAGATTACATTAAAGGTTCATTTAAGCACTTTAATACACAACTAGCTCAGAAATCATTAAGAGACCTAGAGAAGGAGAAAAAAATACCCTCACACTCACCAGGAATAAGTGTTGACACGCAGCGAAAATCGATTGAGGTGGTGCAAGTAGCAAAGGCCCAGGGGCCGGTGTGGGGGCGGGAGGGGCGAGGGACCCCGGGGACCCCCGCGCGCTCTCTTGCCCCAGGGGTGGGAGGAAGGAGGTGCAGCCCGGTGGGAGGGCCCGCGGCCAGCAGCGGAGAAAAGGTGCAAATCTTCCTTCTGGAAGCCCAGGAAACAGCGGAGGTGGTGGAGAAAGGGCCTCTGTAGTTCCCAAGTCTCCGCCCCCAGGCTGCGCCACGGCCGGCAGTGGGGCAGTGACACCTCCCCAGACCTCGCTTCTCTTTCCCGCAGATCCAGGGTTTCCCGTGAGGGTTCTCCGGGAGCCAGCATCCCAGGCCGAGACGCGCTCCTCCCCGCAGTCCCCGGGGCCCCGCCGGTCCCCCAACAGGTCCCCAAACTCTGCTCCACGCGCCCTCTCGCTCCGCCCGTACTCGGAGGAGGCGCGGGACCACGACCCGTGGGCCGGGGTCCCGGAGCCAAAGTCCGCCGGTAGGGACCGCTTTCCTCTCCACTGAGCCCAAGAAAACAACAGGACAAGGCGGTCCTCGTCCAAAGGGCTTCGATCTGCACCCTCCGGCCGCATATCCGCGGCTTGTCGCAGACAGAGCTTCGAAAAGAGAAAAAGAAAGTTAATGTGGCCAGGCCGGGTCTCCCTTCGGGACTTTATCTGCGGCCTCCTGGAGTGGCCGCCCCTTCCTCGCAGAACAAAGACGCAGTGTCTATGCTCCCAAAGCCTCTAGGTAGAGTTTCAGCCAGATAAAAGCAACCGACGCGCAAAAACACAAGTTTTCTCGACTCCAGAGAAGCAGGGCTCCCGGTAGCTCCCCTCTCGGGAAGTGGTGCGGGTCCTCAGGCCCTGCGGTGGGGGAGGAGGTGACAAGAATAACAAAAGGCCTCAGCACTCCCCCGCCCCCAGACCCTCCTAGCCACCGTGATGGATTCCTTGCAAATAAGTCCTATTTGCTACGATTTGTTATAGGGTGGGGGGAAAAAAAAAGCCTTGCTTAAGGAGGAGCCGCGCTCAAAGTTCTTTCAAACACTCGCCACCGACCTGCTTTCTCAGCAGATAGGAGGGGGGCCCGGGCTGTAATTCATCTTGATTTGCTGCATTGTCCTGCAGTTTGCAAACTATAATCCTGTATAATTTCAGGAACAAGCAGGTTTGGAATTAATGGGTCAATATTATTTAAAACAAAACACAGGGAGCATGACCTTTGCCTCAACTACATATTGCCCGACAAGACTCAGGAAACTCCATCCTAACCTCTCAAGCCCTGGCTCTTTGAGAAACTGAAGGGCTGTGGTTATTAGAAATGGTCTTTGTTTCTTTTAATGTCTCCAAAGGATTTGGAAATAGTAATGCAATATAACATGAAGAATCTCTCTACTTAACCCCGAAAGATAAACGTGGAGGCCTAAATATTTTGAAATGAAGGTGTTTCCTTGGAAATTTATTATACATGTATTCTTCCTGAGAGGAATGTATATAAACTGTGCACGTACACATGCACACATATTTCTCCAGCACAATTTACTGGAGCTGCAGCTTCCCTTCTGAAGGAGTAAACTTGAGAGTCACTTTAAGCTAGCACACTTGGAAATTTCTTTCACCTTCCGTCTTATAGTCTGCTAGCCATAATGGGATCCTCTGGGTTTAACCCAAAGCAAAATCTGGGAGGCAAGACCAGACTTTCCTGGTGTTGTTTTTCCTTCTCTGAGCGGCCCCTCCTTTTAGCTTTTGATGAATGGTTATAATTTATTTCTACCAAATTTAAGTACTGCTGCCCTGTATTGTTTAACAAGGCAGGCAGAGGAAACTGGTTTGTTTAGGAGGCAGCAGGGACTGAACACCTCGGCCAGGTGACAGAGGAGGGGAGAAAGAATCCAGACCGATTTGTATGCAGTATATTTTACTCCCATGAAATAAAACACATTTTTTCATATTTGCTGAAAAGTAAAACAATAATATTGTACGAAATGTTATACACAGGATAGGTTGTACAGAGCAGTTTCAGAAACATCATTGCATCCACCAGAGAAACTATTCTAAAACTGATATTCACACATTTTATAATAATAATGTTAGAAACATACAGTGTGGCATTTAGTATATACATTCCCTTGCTTGCAAGCGAAAACTCCTAATCGCTTCTGTATAACATGCTTTATTTTAAAGCCTAACCTTTAAAAACACTGTTGTGATATTACTAACAACTGCTTTTATAAAATTAATTTTGACATTTCGATATATATACATCCTTTCAGTAATTTTAACGTTAACAATGCTAAACTTAAAAAATAACAAGCTTATAGTAATGTTAAAATGTCATATCCAGTCAAACATTTGTGTGTCTGTCCCTGCAACTGCTGGAAATACTTTTCGCGCAAAGTGTCAGACAGCGAGGACATTCCTTTGAAATCAAAGGAGCTCTCTTGAATTCAGTGGTTTCCTTTTCTCCCTACATCTTCTTTTCCTTAGTGCCCATGACCTTCTAGCGCAACTCCCAGTCTTTCCAGGGAGGGTGGCCCCTCCAAGTGGCCAGCAGTCCCAGGACCCCGGCTGCACGGCTCACACGGGCCGGTCCACCGCGTACTGGCAAGCGCTCAGGTTGGACGCGGGGTTTTGCACGCTGGCATAGCCGAAGCTAGAGTGCTGCTTCGCTTTCAGTCTCAGGCTGGCCAGGCTCGAATTACATGTGTCCCTATAAACGTAAGGGGGTGTTGGCGGCGCATAAGGACAGGCAGGCGTCGGCACCGCGGAATTCAGTGACGGGCTGCTCAGGTTGTTCAAGTTATTCAGGCTATTGAGGCTGGAGCCCGGGACACCCGTCACCGCCGAGGGCACCATGCTGGACGACATGCTCATGGATGAGATGGAGTTGGGTGGAGAAAACATGCTCTGCGAGGACAGGGGGTTGACATTCATGGAGTTGAAGAAAGGGAAGCTTTTGGTGGACAGGGAGGCTGAAGTGAGGCCCTTGGCGGCCCAGTTGTTGTAGGAATAGCCGGGGTACATGTCGTCGTAGGGCTGCATCAGCCCGTTGAACTGTGGCCCAAAGCCGTTCTTGCATAGCTCAGCCTGCTGGTTGCGCTCCCGCTTTCTCCATTTGGCTCGGCGATTCTTGAACCAAACCTGGGATGGGTGGGAAGTGGTGGGCAAATAGAGGCCACAGCTCTGATTAATAAACACTTGGTCACGGAAAGCACCAGGAGGCTGCTCCCGACAGGCATTCTTGCACTCCTGCATGTGCACACACCTCACCACTCCACCCTCTCATCTCGAAGGCCACACCTGTACGCACCCTATATGGGGCAGGACTCAGTTACCCACCCTACCTTGGTCAGGGGCAAGGGGCCCAGCCAGGCTGGCCTGCGAGCTGCACCACAAACCCCCATCAAGCACCTAGAGGCCTGTGGGTAGCTCGATCACCAAGCCAGCTCTCCTTGGGGTCCAAGAACACTTACTGTAAAATAACCAGGGTCAGCTGGCTCTCTGCCCAAACCAGCCTGGACCACCTCAGAAACTTGTTTCCATTCCAAACCCTCAGGCCCAGCGTCCTAGACAGGGACTGGGAGGGCACTAGGGAACCTGCTCTATCTGCTACTTTCTCTTCCCTGTTCTCCAGAACCTGTACTTCACCCCTGTCCCTAGCAGGCGCTCTTCCAATGTTGGGACCAGACACCTCTCCTAGAAGACAATCCAATAAAACAAAAAAGACCTGCTCCTCCTCTTGTCTTGAACTGCAGGAGCTGGGCATGCAAAACTTCAGGACCCAGAATCCGCGTATCTGCACCCCTCCTGCCTTCTCTCCACCCACCTTGGGCCCAGCTCTGGCTTTGCAAGCTTCACCGAGGCCCGCCAATCCCAGCTCGCGGTCGGTCGGCGGCCCCACCGCAACCCCACTCCAATCCACATCACATCGACAGTCTGGGCTTTTGTGTATTGGAATGAAGCCTGGCCCACGATGTGTCTGCGCTGACTACGGTGCTGTTTCACATTACACACCTCCCCAGGCCCAGCTGCCTAATCCGCTTTCTTTCCTTTTTCCTTTCATTCTGGATTTGCTTTCCATTGCCCTTCCTCTCTGGACCTGTCTGTCTGCTATAAAAGCACTACCGGCAACCCCGGGAAGGCAAGGCAGCAGCTTCAGGGAAGGAGAGCCTGTGCAGGACCTGGGGGAGCTGCACGGAAGCCGGACGGAGTGGGAGGGCGTTCTGAAGATTCCACGGAGCCCAAATTGTGTTTTCATTGTAATTACTCGCCATTTCTACCCTAGGTCTGCTAGACTTTGCCCAGGAGGAAAGCGTACGTGCAAGGCCCGTTCCTTGATCCTTCAGAAGGCTAATGAAGACTGACCCTGCACAACCACGCGGCCCAGGCGCGTGCAAGCTCCGGGCGGTTAAACTAAAACCACTACTAGCTGCTCTGGCTCTTTATCAACCAGCTCGGCTCATTCACAGTGCAAGTGCCACCCAGAGAGTTCATTCCCTCTACTTTGGAGTTGATTTCGTTTTTTATTCTTTTTGTCTTTACTGGTATCTAATTTTTTTTTTTTTTCTAACCGGGAACTTTATTTTTTTACACGCAGAAGAGTATTTTCCCTAAACTTTACAGCCTCTAGATGCTTCTTGGTTCTGCTTTCTTTTGCTTCCAGAATCCTAACAATTTTGAAATTTTCCACCGACCAGCATAAATCAGGATGTCGTTATTGGGTAATTTAAATTCATTTCTTTGCCAATCTATAAAGTTCAGATTTGCTACAAAATTAAGGTAAGCTCTTTCTTTTTTTATAAACCTATGATTATAATCAGAAGGGGTTATCAGTCTTCAAAGAGTTCAACTCCTAAGAAAACATAAATAAACTGAACTGAAAAGCCTTCTATTTTTTTTTTTTTTCTTCTTCTAAGAAAACCGGCAGAATAATAATAGCTGTGCATTAAAGCTTGACTTCCAGAGACCACAAATCAGGAGGCAGGGTGTAAGAGAGCTCTGACTGCCCTCCTCAAAAGAAAAAAGGAAAAAAAAAAAAAAGAAAAAAAGAAAAAGAAAAAAAAAAACCCCAAAAGACTGTAGGGAACTCTATAAGGAGAAAAGCCTGGGCCAGGCCGCGGCGAAGGCTCCCCAGGGAGGGCCAAACCTTGGTGTCTTTGTGGGGTTTTCCTTGTTAAAGGCTCACAGGTTGGAGCCTGTTCGTGGCTCCCGGCTGGCAGGAATGTTATTAGCGCTCCTCTGGTGACTGCAAGCGGGGAACACAATGCCCTTTGCAGAAGAATGCCCACGTGGCCCAGCCCAGGAGGGCGCGGGTTGGGCGCCGGCTGGGCAGTGCGAGGGTGCCCGTGTTGGACACGAGCGCAAAAAGGGAGAGAGAGGAGCTCAAACCCCTAACCAGGCCACCCGCTGCGAGGCTGGAGGCCTTCCACCAGCGGACCTGCTCCCCACCAGCGCCTCAGAGCCCCAGCACCCTGGTTAGCGAGGCCTGCAGCTCCACCTCGCCCTCTAGCTCTTACCCTGACTCGGGCTTCCGTAAGGTTGGTCCACACGGCGATTTCTTCGCGCGTGGACATGTCTGGATAGCGGTTCCTCTGGAAAGTAGCTTCTAGCTCCTGCAGCTGCTGGCTGGTAAAGTGAGTCCGCTGCCGCCGCTGCCTCTTCTTCTTGGACGGGTCCTCGGCGCCCACGTCCTCATTCTTGCCTTGTTGGCTCTTATCTTTCTCTGCAGAAGACACACACAACCATTTGGGTCAGCCTGCAAATCCCCGAGCCCCCGCTGGATTGGGCAAGAGGGACGGTGAGGGGTCGACCGGGAGCCGGAGGTCAATTTGTGCGTTGCTGCTCCGGGCCGCAGGGAGCGCTGCGCCCCGGTCGGCGTGCAGGTCGAAGTGTGGGTGCGCCCCCCGTCCCCGCCCCTCCCCCCCCGTGCTGCACATTTTATTTACATGTTTATCTCACTCTGGCGGCATGCTCTTTTTTATAGCCGGTGCTTTCAAGTATATTTATACACCTCCGCGCAGACACACCAACTCTCCTGAGACGCGCACACGCGCGCGTTTCACAGACTCCACACAAGGAAAGCTCAGATTTCGACAAGGTTTGGGAAGGCCGGGAAAGTAGATGTTAGGATTTGGCTGGGTACCCAAGCTCGGCAGGAGAAAATGCCTCTCTGCCAAGCGCTTTTCTGAGTAGTTGGTGAAATACTTTTTCTAAGGATCTTAGCTCCTCCCGAGCTGAAAGCAGAGGGTAGAGCAGGGCTGATGTAGGGAGGTCTGGGGAACGTCCTAAAATCGAGATTCTGGGACTCTGGAGACTCCGAAAATAGACACAGGCCAGGGTAGGAAAGAGAGGAGAGGGTCTGTTGACGGCAGAACGAAAAGGACTAGGTCCTCGCACCCGGCTCCCGGAAGTCCCGCGGGCAGCTCGCAGGACGACCACTCCCACCTCGCCTTCCCAGGAGAGGCCATTTCCTTGGCCAGCTGGACTTGGTGGCGCGGGCCGCCGTACTCTAGTGTACACCGGGCGGCGCGGCGCCTTACCTGCAGCCTCCGGGCTGGAGGTGTCGGAGATGGTGTGCACCTCCAGCCGGTGCTTGGAGGAATCCAGGGAGCGGGGCTGGCCTGGAGCCAGCAGCGAAGCCATTGCTAAAGGTTGGGGATGGTGACAGGAGGAGGACGTGGAGGCGGCCGACAGTTTGGTCCCGGCTGCTCGGTGCTCCAAGTGCAGCGGGCCTTTCATGCAGTTCATGGACGAGAGAACGCGCCGCCCTCCAGGTCCCGGGCCGCCGCCCTCCGAGTCCCCGCGGCCACCGCCTGGCGTCGTGGGTCGCGCGCTCCAGACGCAGAGTTGCCCCACGGTGGCCACTGCAGAAGGAGCCCGAGGATACAACTCCCGCCGAGTTCCGGAGCCAACTTGCCCCTTCTGCTCCGGGAGGCTCCAGCGGGAGAGTCCGGAGGCCGAAAGTCAGCGGGCAAACGGAGGCATGGGGATGTGGGCAGGCGGCACTGCACGCAGCGTCTTTAGGGAGCGGGCGTCCAAGCTCCAAAAGCGAAACAAGAATGGGCAAGACCCCCTTCTTCCCTCCCTCCTTCCCCGTACCCCTCCAATGAGGAAGGCTAACGCGGCGCGCTCTGCCCGCCCCGCGAGCGAGCAGCCTGACAGCGAGCGTGGAGACTGACAGGGACAGGTAGCTGGTGTCCGATCCCGGTGACGGCGGCGGCGTGGGCTGAGCGCACCCCAAGCGCTCCGGAGCGCCCCCGCGCAGCGCGTCCCCCGCGCGGGCGAGCCAGGGCTGAGGCTACCGCAGCTCAGCGCCAGGCACCTGGGCGAACGACGGGCAAGCTCTGCAGCTCCGCGCTTCCCTGTCGGCCCAGCATCTTAAAACCAGAGGCGGGCTTCCCGGCTGGGAGACGTCACTCCGCTGCGGCCCTCCCCGGTCCTCTGTGCCTCCGCCTCCTCCGGACCCTCGCCGGGCGGGAGTGACGCGGCCCCACACCAATCATGGAGCCCCGGCCACGGCGAGGGCTGTCCCGCGTGCACCTATCAGCGGCGTGGGACGGGCTGACGCGCGCCGGGCCCACCCGGGCCACACAGGCGCGCTCCCGGGAACTCTGCTCCCCCCGGTCGGGGGCTATCGGCTTTAGTTAGGACTCGGAGGTGGGGAGATGGCTAGGAATCGATGGCTTGGGAGAAAGGAGCGAGAAGGCCTAGGGGGAAAGGTACAGGGCTCAACATGCCACTTCCCCCCCCCCCCCGGTGTCTATATCATTTCTAAGTACGAGCCCTCCTGCCCCGTGCAGAAAGAGATATGCTACCTGAAACTACAAAAAATTAAAAACCACAGCAAATCACCTTTCCGAATTTAAATTTTCTAAACTGCCTGCCAAGTGAATGTCTGAGCCAATCTGAAGCAGCTTTACTTTCATTGCAAAGAAGATAGCGCCCTGGGAAGGGAGGCTAATAAATTAGAAATCGAGAAGAAAAAGGACCCGTCAAAAGAAAATTACCTTGACTTTAAACGAACAATTGCTTGGTAGTTCACTCTGGATTTACAAAAGAATAAAAAGTCGCCTCAAATCACGTCCTCTGTAATGCTTATTAGTCCCCAGACAGAACACACACAATAGAATAGAAACCCTAACCCAGCGTTTTCAAAATGCTGAAAGCTTATCCATTCTACTTAACGTTGATTAAGACACATATCCTAGATCTTTCAAATTCCTTGTACACTGTATTAAGCTCGTCCTAACCCGAGAGAGCCACGCTTTAAATTCGACTCTCTTATTTACTTTATTATCAATCAGATTCAAATCCATAAAGCCGCAGAATCAACAACCTTGAGCTAATTATATATAAAATATGCTTTAATGTATTTCCATACAATTAAGAATGTTGCCAAATAACCAATTTCAAGGATAATTTTTAACAGTCATTTGCTTTTCCTAGGAGTCAAGGCTGTCTTGAATCATTAAAGTACAAGCAGGCAGAAGCAGCAGTGTGTGGGCTGAGGCCCATCTCAGCTAGGAAAGGCAGAGCCCTACTCACTATACAAAGCAAAGCAAAATAAGAATCACCTTTGGGGTCCTCAACCCTTTACAGCACTATTCCTAAGGCAATTTAATTTCCAAGGAAGTTTCAAAATGAAATACAAACACTCAAAACAATTTTTGAAAGTCCTTTGGTCAGCCTGGAGAAGTAGCTCAGTGGTGGAGCTCTTGCCTCCCAAGCCTGAGGCCCTGAGCTAAAGCAAGAGCACTAGGGGGAAAAAGAAAGAAAGAAAGAAAGAAAGAAAGAAAGAAAGAAAGAAAGAAAGAAAGAAAGAAAGAAAGAAAGAGAGTCCTTTGTTCCCCGGCTTAGATCTGCCAGAGAACACAAAGTAATCTCTCCTTGGGTTTCTGCACTGCGATTGTTTTATTGTGGAGTTAGTGCTATCCTCCCTGAATGTGTATTTGTTTGACATTACAGTCAATGATTTGCAGCACCAGTATGAGGTATCTTCAGAAAACTCCCTCCTGGTCCTTGTACGCAAGATTGGGAAACCTTTTCAGCCTGGGACTGAGCAGACAAGCAGGCAACAGATGCATCTCACTCCCGACCCCTTCCCGACAACTCTACTCAGATCTGCAATTCTTCTCCCATCTAATATTCACTTGAAAGCAATCTGGGACGTGGTCCCTTCACACCAGCGCTATCCCACTGCAAGAAGAAATTAGCTACTAGGGGAACTTTCTTCCTTGTCAGGCTTGAATCAGCATTTCTGGTTTTAACCTTTTATCCCACTTCTCACCTCCTTCCACACATACACACGTGCCGCTCAGAGCAGAACCACCCCATGTGACAGGTCTACATTAACCGAGGCTCCCATATCGAGCAGTATTAGGAACCACAATCTTATCACTAAATTACACATATTACACCAGCAGCCTGTTGGTAAAGAAGGTTAAATTAATTTACATTCTGCTCATTATCTGGTGCTTAAATGACGCATTTTATCCCTGAGATTTGGTGAGAATCTCCTGCCCAGACCCCACAGAGTCCGACTGAAGACAATGCTCTTACATTTGTAGTGGTTTTTAATCTGATAAGACTCTAATTTGCTTAAGTCTTTTAAATAAGGGCTTTAAATGTTTCTAGCCATTTTCTTATTGAATTTTCTCTAATTCCACCAAGATCATAAAGTATATGTGTAAAGTAAATATTTTCTCCCATTGCACTGAAAGCCAGTGACCTACACCTAAGTCAATATGAATCCAGCTCTTTTCTGCCCAGTGTGTTTACTATTCATATTCGTTTCTTCCTTTAAACTTCAACATAGCTGTGGGCCACTCCACATCATACCCCCTTAAAACTTCATTTCACCAAGAGACTCCATCATTTCAAAAAATGAAAAATCCCCACTGCACTGAGCAAATTCTCTTCATTGTAAGAGTCAAACTCTAGAGCTACAGAATGTTCTTAGAGGCTTGTGGGCTGTTTTCCACCACTCTGTATTCTAGAAAGCTGAGAAGTTTCACAGAGCCATATAGATTTCCTAGTCCAGCTCTCGTTTAAACCCACAGACTCTCGCTTTAAGCTCCAGTAGCTCTGCACTTTTGATGGAACTTTCACCATGGCAAATACACATGCATGAAGCACCCCAGTGAGCCTCCAGAGTGGGCTCCACTTCAGGGGTAAGCAACAGCTCCACGCAGTGCAAAGCGTGGCAGATGCTGGAATAGCCAGGTATCTGTGGGCAGCCAGGAAAGCCAAAAAATATAAGGAAACTTAAGCTGTGTGATACGCTGAATCAAGAGGATACGTCAGAAATTATCTAAAGAATACTCCTTAAAAATAGTTGTCTACAGTGTGAATATGTATGCATATTTATCTGTATTACACACATGCATACTATATACACATATGTATATAAGTATGTAATGTATGTATGTATGTATATACATAGATAAATGCAATGCATTATGCTATACATAAGACATACACAATGTAATCTCCAGATTTCTAAATGGTAAACTCAAAACAAGAATTTTATTTGCAAATTTTCCATCTGGAGGGGAGTCCAGTCCTCTGCTTATCTGTTTTTCACTTTAACACTCTGAACATCTTCGACACTTTCCTGACCCAACAGGATCTTTCCAAGAGTGGCAGCAAAACACCAATGTAAGAAGTGCAGACAGGGAGAAGGATGTGTGTGAAGTCCAAGAAATGTGTTTTAAGGAGAGTGCTATGGTGGTGAGAAGGACTGGAGACTAAATCTCTACAAGCCTTACATATGGGACAGGCGCACAGATGGAGAAGGAGTCGCTGGAAGGCAAGACATCTTATCTATTTTCTGAGTTGCACACTGTGACTTCTGACTGGATTCTTCTGGATGGGTTCTCGAAATCACCCGGATTTTAGCTTTCCTAGGACAATTTTTCAATCCAGAAAATAAATGAGTCTCTGCTGTACTGGCCTCCTGGGCAGGGTAGGGAAAGGAAGCCCAGCACAGAGTTGAGCTTTTGAGTCCAAGAGACATGGGGGTCATCTCAGCTGTATTTTCTTTCCAGCTCTTTCAAAGAAAGACCCTCCAGGAGGAAAATGTGACACGGGGTCAGACGTGTTCTGAGCTGTATTTGCCACTGATTACCAGTCTTAAAGTCTTATTTAATTTCACACTCTTTAGTGTGAGTTGCGCAAACTCCCTCAGGCCTTGGCGGTGAGCAGTTGGGCAAGGTGGTCAGACCACTTTTCCTAATTTCGGTCCACTGTGGGCTGGGGTCCAATCACACAATCTCCAAATTTTAGAAAGGATCTACCCAGGGCTCACCTCGATGATGGTTCAATTAAATGCCTCTCTGACCCGTCAGGCCTTGGAGCAGGACTGGGCTCCTGCTCCCAGCCCAGGCCAGCCCAGGCCAAGCCAGCTCAGAAAGGACTAACCGGCCCATTCAGCTCACAGCTGAGACAGGCACTATGGGTGTGCAAAGTAGTGGGAGGCTGAGGTCAGATGGAGACCTTGCACCCCAGGCTTCCAGAAGTGGCCCTTCCTCTCCTCCAACCACCGGGTTTTCCCTGCATGAACCCAAATGGGACAGTGTCCCTGCCCCTTGTAGCCCGGAAACTGACCGAGAAATAAAAAAGCTTTGCTGAGGTGAAATTTTCTGATTTCCTAAATGGGATTTTGCGAAAAGGGCAGGTTCTTTTTGGAATCAGAACTCTGTAGTTGTACTGGGTCATCTGGACTAGATATTGCCAGATCCCTGCAAATGACACCCATTTCTGATGCCCAAATTGCAGCTGCTTACACCCTTGAAGTTTGGGATTATTGGGGAGAGGTCCTCGGGGAGGTATGCCCCCAGAGAATTTGAAGAAAAGATTTCAATGTTCCTGACCCAATATACATCTTTTGCTTCCTCACACACTCGCATGTGAGTGTGATAGATCTACTAGGTGCTCACTTAATCTTTAGAAAGCAACTATTTTAGGAAGTATTTAAAATAAAAAGATAATACAGTGTACCTGTATTAGTGAGACAGGGGAGGGAGAGAGGAAAGGATGGAGAGAAAGAGACAGAACGAATCTGAAAGAAATAGAATGAATTTGAGATTAAACATGTCCAGGCTTGGAGACAAAGACGTGGCAAGGGGCTAACTGAAGTCACTTTAAAAACAATTAAATTAAAACACTCTTCTCTTTTCAGCTGATTTTCATCTTCCCTTAAATTTTTTTTCTCACTCTCTTTTTTGTTTTTCTCTCTCCCAGACATGCTGGTAGCTAACATTCAGCATTAGTTGTCATGGTGACCATAAATCACATAAATCCAAAAATACCTACCTATAATCTGAGATGAAGCTTTTATTTCCCTAGTGAAATAATATTTTAAAAGCTGTCAGCTGACAAAAAAAAAAAAAAAAAAAGAACCTACCTCATTGTAGTAACCCAAGTAATATATTACTTCTAAAGGTTTAAATTAAAATGTCAGCTTGTTAAAAACATGCTAGGAGAAACGTCGGCACTCTGCATGTCAGAGGCTGGGAAGGAAGTTGATGCCTTCAGCCCCATGGGTTGCCTGCATGTGCGTGCGCGCGCGCACACACACACACACACACACACACACCACACACTTCATACACGCTATTTCCATTTATTTCTCTCCGCTCTGTTCCAAATTACCTTGCTCTTTACATATGCCTAGCATTGGACTGTAAAATAATGGAGTTGCTACACAAATCAGGATGGATCCTGGTCTACTGCAAAGTGTTTTGGAAACCTTGGGTGTTGTTTAAAGGTTGCTAGTGACCAGTGGTGTCCCCAAGTGAAAATAGGGTGTTGGGAAACAAGGATGTAGGAGAGGTCATATAGGACCAAGATCCTAAGAGTGTCACGGAGAAGAGAAGGATTGGAGGGGAAAGGTAGGATAGGCAGCAAGGTGCAGAGTGGCAAGTCTAGCCCACAAATGGTAGTGATAGGCTCCCCCTTCTGCCTTTTCCCCCCCACAGAGAGGAAACTTTCCTAGTTGGAGACCCCGGGGAGGAGCATGTGGCCACTGTCGAGCCTTTTGTCTTCTACCTTGGGCTTGTTGTCTTTTGCCTATCTTGGATTACTGGGTATTCGCCTAGATGAAGAGCCATTAATTACCCATTCAGTCAATATTAGGAAGACGACAAAGCTTTTTACATAGGATTAAGAAGACATCAGATTGTTCCATTAGTATATTCCTGCTCACGCATAAGCTTTCGTTATACATTTCCTTTTCCCCGGAGTCGCTCCACCAGCGGCTGCATATATTAACAGCGGGCGGTGCCGAGTAACAGCCGAACCAGCTTTCAGAAACTTTGAATGCGCAAGGGTCAGTATCAAGGAATGCGACCTGTAAAGACACTTGCCCCAGGATCGAGGGGTCTGATCATCTTTGGACAATTGGTACCATTTCCTCTGGCTGGTGCTTGGACCAATAAGCTGCAGATTTGGTGGGGGAGACGGTAAGGGTATTGTTGGGGTAGAGAAAGGAAAAGGGAAGCTGCTCAGCTCTCTGGTCTCCGGGTTTATTGCCTTATATCACCTTCAGAAAGCACCTGTCCCTTGCCCCTTAGAAAGGGCAACTCCTCAATGTCGCCTTTTTTTCTCTGTTGCTGCTCGGGCTCGGTTTGTGACCCCACGCACCACCATTTTGCATTTTGCTGGAGATGATCTGGGCTGATTGGGATGGCGTGTGTGTGAACGTTGAAGCTGCTTTATAAAGGGGGAAGCGACGCTCGATTATTTGCTTTTGCGTGATATGCTGGGGGCTCACACAGTATGTACTGCGCAAACGAGCTCACTGAGTGAGGTACAGGGGCATCTGTGACAGTCAAGAGAGCTGGAACTGAGCCCTGTCTTCTGAAAGAGACTGGGACTGAGTTGTCGCCAGGGGAGGTGCGGGGCCTGGAGGTCCTTCTCCCACAGCCAGGGAGTCTGAACACCTCAGGGATTTGGGGCCAGCATGTTCAGCGCAGCCTTCTGTGAGCTATTTAGAAATTAAAATGGCGTTGCTGGTAAAGGCTGGAGGAAGAACCTCACCCTCGTCCCAGGGCAAAGCCAGGCTTTTCAGCCTGGAGTGGCCACCCCAGAAACTTTCCGAGGCACTGCAGGAAAGGGCAATCTGCCCCCGTGTGAAGGTCAAGGCCATGTTGATAGTTCTGCAAAACTGGCTTCTTTCAGGATCTCCAAAGTGGGGGGCAAAGGGGTCTCTGCTTTCCCAGGCTGATCTCAGGGGAGCTCTTCCTTCTGAGCTGGGGTATAACTTAACTGTCCCCCAACCCTCACTATGTCCAGTTACTTTTCTACTAACCATCTCTCAAACTACTGACTTTAGGGGGGTTAAACTGCCCTCACACTCCCTCCACTCTGGGTTGAGCCAGGCTTGGGGTCCACCCAATGGGACAGAAAGAGAAAGGATGCAGGGCCCCCACAGTGGGAGATGCAAGCCACCCTCAGAGGCCTCAGGTCTTCAAGGTGCCTGTTTATGGAGGAAGAGGATAGTGCCAATGATAGAATAGCAAATGTTTCTTAATAAATCACAGGCCACTGTAAGCATTTTTTTTTTTTAAAGCAAAGAAAAGCTAAAAACTACAGAAAACAAATCCTTTTGTTTTAAAAGCAGGTGTGGCCTGGTCGTTTTCATATTCCTCAAATTACCTTATATTCTCAGTCAAGGGTACTTTAGCAGCCTTCTTTCATCGATGCCTACTCATGTGTTACCTTTTTTTTTTGCTAAGTAGTTCTCGGAAAGCCAATAAAATCAAGATTTTCAGCATTTCTTCCCATCACATGCCTCTTCTTAATTAGTAGCATTAAACATGTTTGGGCAGCAATTTTTTCCTCTTAGGTCCAAAAGGTAGAAAAGAGATCTACTGGTAGAGTAGGGGAAGAACCTTTGCCGTGTACAAAAAATAATTCGAGCCTAAATGTAATGCTTAAGGAAACAACTGTTCACTATTACTGGTTGCGTACGTGTGTGTGGGTGTGTGTGTGTGTGCACGCGCACCCGTGTGCTAATTATAAGAAAGTAACGCCTGTGTGGAGAGCGGCGAGCGCTAGGATTCCTCCAGGTTTCAGGCAGTTCCCGGTCAATTCCGACCATCTAGACTCCGCCTCCGAGGGGGTCCTATTCCTTTCGCTGGCATCGAAGTCAAGTGAGGTCGAGGAAACCCAGGCTAGGTGGGAGGGAGAAGAAGGAAGAGGAGGGGGAGACCGACTGAGCCTTCCGGGTTCCTAGCGATGCCGACGATTCCGGCCTCCAGCTCCGCGGAGACCTGCCGGCCCCAGGCAAAGATGCGCGAGGCCCGAGCTCCCCAGGTCTGGCGCCGGAGCCCGGCATGCGCCTGCCCCAACCACTCTTCACGGACTAGTCGCTACCCTTGATTTTTAACCATATCCCAAACATTCTCCGGTCTAATAATTTATTTTTACGACCGATTATCAAACAGAAGAAGAATTTAACACAGTCCTAATGACAAGAAATCAGCCGACATTATCTCTGCATTGCCCCCATTTAACCCCATGGGGTTAATCCTGCACAAGTGAGCGTTTAACCGGCCCAGCAGGACACTCGAGATAGGGCAGCGTTGGGGGCCGGGGCCATCGGTGCAGACGTTTTATTCCAACAAATCACGCTTTTACTCTCAGATACACAGGGAAGCCCCAGTGTAGGTCCTGTATTTCTTCTTGCTAACGCGAGTTGTTTACTTGGTGGGCTTTCTAATTGCTCCCCTCTGGCACAATTATATTTGTGGCCTTACTTTTTAATCCGGAAGGAGGAGTTAGGGGCTGAGGCTCTCCGGGCTTTATCTTCTCACACTATCAAAGGTCAACAACCTCCTAAAGCTAGGCACTTATTTACTACTAAGCGTGGAAAACTCGGACAACACAGTGAACAGTAAATCTGAGTTTTTCTTGTATTCGAAGAGAAGCCTCCTCCCCCGCCATCCCTTACACACGGCCCACCGCGCGCGCACGCTACTAAAGAACACGTTTCAATCCAGCTTCAGCCTGTGCAGTGGGTTGGAGACTTTCTAACTTCTGACAGAGCCTAGAGACTTTGCTCGGCCTTGCCCTTTCCTTCGTCCAAGGTGCAACCGGACAATCCGGTGACCACAGACTCTGAGGCCTGGCCCCGCACAGCAGGCAGGCGCACGTGGACCGCCGCGCACGGTGCTGCCCTGCGGCTGGGCTGCGGCCCGACGCTCAGACCCCGCCGCGGAGGGCAGCCTGTGTTCACCTCCAGCCGTGCACGCTGCTCCCACAGCCCAGGTGGGGCTTGTCTAAAAGCTTCGGGCACGCTGTGAGTCCTAGTGGGGCCGGGCGCAGTGGGGCAAGGTGAGCGACAGAGGTCGCTGTTGGACCACTTTTGCACACCAGCTCGAGGAACCGGAGTCGGTTGGGGCGCTCGCAGGGGATCAGACCACAGGGAGCGAGGGGGAGAGTTGTTGGGTCTCCAGAGTGCAGTATAATTTGGGGAGAGGAATTAACGTCCTCGGGACGGTTGCTGTCCGTCCCACCCAGAGGCCAAGTGTCTAACTAAGTTCAAGCAGCAGCGGCGCCGGGTCTGGCAGCATCGCCTGCTGGAGCCGCCTCGCCCGAGGCCCAGAGTCCCCGAGGCGGCTGCCCAGCGCGCGCGGCCTGCGCTTCCCTCCCGGCCTTACCATTGGCGCCGGCCTGCTGCCTTTGGAAAAGCTTGCTGCCGGCCGCCTCTTTTCGGCTCTCGGGAGAGTCCGTGAACTCCACCTTTTTGATTTCGGAGTCTTTGGAGCAGAGACATTCAACAGCCGCGGGCTGCACGCCTGGGCCGCACGCGCACCCGCTCCACGTGCACGAGGGGCCACGGGGAGCGCGGAGTAAAGGAGCCCAGGGCCAGGGCGGGGAGGGAGGCAGAAACAGGAGAAAGAGGGACAAAGAGCAGGACGCAGAGGCGAACGCGGACCGTATTCCCACCCTCCAAATGCTCCGGCAGTGCAGCTTAGAGCAGCCCACTCTCTAGATGTTCCATGGCGGCTGGCGGCTCCAGTCGCGAGCAGGATCAGGGCCTTGCCCCTTCCACCTCGGCCAAAGCTCCCAGACCTCCCCCATAAGCGCAGGCAGCGGTTGTGCTCCGTCTGATTTCTTCCCTGCCCGCGAAAATATCCCTCACCGGGCCCGCAGTCGTCTCAGCGGTGCCCTCTCGCTGCCCGGGGGTGGAGCACTCTCCAGCCCAGCGGCTGGGGCTGCAGAATCGAGTTCTTACCTAATTGCACACACGCCGACACTAGTTTTCGGCAGTTGGTCTCCATTCCCCGTTATCTACAAAACACAAGCGTGAAAGAACTGTGAGGACTTGAGGCCGTCGAAGCGCCGGGCGCAGCCGAGGCTACTTGGGAGAGAGGTCAAAGCAACTCTAACTGCTTGGCGCTTGCTGGGTACCGGGTTGCAGGCGTGTTTCTGTGAGCTGACAGCTTCTAGCTGCCACTCCTCCCTCCCCCAGCACCCGCAGCCCAGCCTCCCGTCCAGGACCTCTGAATATGGACCAGAAGATCACTACTAAGAGTTGCAGCTAACAGGCCCAGCCAGGAGCTGGAGCTGATGAAAGACCACAGTGATTTGTCCAGGCCGTGAGGCCACTTTCAGGGGTGGGTGTGTTGGGGAGCAATCTTAAACATATATGCAATTAGGGGATGGGTGGAGGCCAAGCCCCTCTTTGTAAAGGACTTCCTGGAACAGTGTCTGTCCCTTCCTAAACCTCTACAAACATTTGCGGAACGTCAAAGCCACCTTGGCAGCATCAGCAGCACTGCATTCTCTGTGCACTAGAAAGGAAGGCACAGTTCGCCTAGGCACGAGCGGATTTCGGGCCTCTCATCTGGCAGGAGACACTTTTCCATATTTAGTCACACTTTTCCCTGGAGATATTCATCCGGACCATCTATTTACCCTAAAGTATGATTTAAGATCGCAGAGCAGAGAGACTGGGTGGACTGAGCGAGGAGAGGAGAGTTGGAGCGCCGGTTCCTGGAGGGTTCATTGCCTGCCTACCGCGCACGGACCAAGAGGCCTGGGGGAACTGCACCCCATTCTCTCCTTTCTCCTCCCAGGCAAGACAAATGTTTTTCAAATTTCCAACCACAGCTCAGCAAGCGCTTCACGCTCGGCCCCCTTTCCTTGCCACAGGCAAACCCGGAGAGGTGGGTGGCAGGCCGCGCACTGGGAGGGGAGCATTCTCATCCAGTGGGCAGAAGAGCCTGAACTATTTTAATGACAGGCAAAGAACGAAGGTCCTGGGATACTCAGTCCCCTTGGATCTCAGTTCCCATCAGTCTGCACAGCGAGGCGGTGTGCCTGGGGGCCTGGCTGGGGTGTAAGTGTGTGTGTGGTAAAGAGCTGGATTCTGCACCCTGCTTTGGCCTGAGCAGCCACGATTCCCTGTGCTCACTCTCATGGAGCCAGCCCAGCTCAGGGGCTCTCTGGCTAAGATCACTGCCTCAAGGCGAGGCTGCCCTGCGCACTGCGGTGCGAGGCTGGGAATCTAAGGGTGGCAACAGATCACCAGGCAGGTCCCTTGCCAGCTAGTGGGTGCCCAGCAGGGACTCTTTTGGGCCTCATGGACCCAGGGGCCCAGAAGTAGCAGTTTGGCGGCTCCAGATTTAGTGATTCTGCAGTGAAATCACAGGATTAGTCCCTGATTGAGATGTCTGTTCGTGAGATATTACAAAATTCATTATCACCGCTTTCTACTAACTCGATATGAAGTAACACAGATGGGATTTTATTAGTCCAGACTTCAAATGTTTACTTATGATAATTTCAGGGGAAATTTGCATGTCATCATCATTTCGATAATCTTTTTTTTTTTTATACGTCTGAACTGGATGCATTATTAGCTGGTAGCCAGAGTATTGTAGATGGTAACTGCGAATAGTTTTTATTTTTTAAAGGAATAAAATATACAAAAGAAAAAAAAATCAGGTCTGGGGTGTTGAGTGAGCGGCTTACCCTCCACCCCCATGCTTGGTGCTGAAGCCTGAAACAAGCAAATGCAAAGCAAATTGTGAAGAACTCATACATCTCCACTCCTCAGGACTAAAAGAAGGTCAAGATGTTCCTAAGCTCACTCCTATTCATCCTTATGACTTGGGGATCGTTTTGCAGTCAAAATGAGCTCTGAGACCTGCATTTTATGATTCTTTGAATGACTAGGCCTACTAGACAGATTCAATCTAAATACCTGTGAAAGATAATTTTTTAGAGAGTCCTCCAGTTTCTGCGGACGATTCTTAAACTTGCCCTGTCAAGACGAGACTTTTGTGACAAATTTTTTTTTGCCAGTCTTTTGGATTGGTTTCTATGGCTAATCTCATGAATCGAGGTGGGGTTTTTCCTGATGAGAATCTCTCCTCACCCCAAAAGTTCGTGTCCTGGTTGTAATGTATATGCCAGGCGACGTTGTTTTGGCTAACTTGTGTTTCTGTGTTATCACCACGCTAAAAAGCACTACAGTTAAGTTGGCATACACACACCCACACTGGCAAGGCAGACAGCAAGCCTTAAGAAATAAAATGTTTTCCTTAAAAACAATTGTCTGATGACCGGCTCAGGAATAAAATTTGATAAAAACATAGTTTTAATAATTTTAAATCCTTTTGTATTTCTTCCTCTGTATTTATCTTGTTATCCTGTAACAAAATTTTTGACGAAAAGTTTAGGAATAGGCAGCAGAATCCATATGTTTTAAATAAGCTAAATTGGTGTGATGAGCCAGTAAATTAATTTGCAGTGGGTAATTATTTCAGGAAATGAAAATATTGCTCAATGCAGTTCTGCAAATATCAATGTGCAGGCCTTCTTTTAAGCTAGGACCATACGAACACCTCGAGATAAATATGCTGAAGGGATAAAACGCGCATATAAGTAAGTGTAATTTTGCTCAGGTAAAGTAAAACATTACATAAATGAAATAACCATTTAACTCTTGCAGAAAGGTTTCGTTTTTGATATTTTATGCTTACTTTATGATATATCAGTAAAATATCTCAGTTTATTTTGCGTATGGGCTTTGTTTCTTTGACATTATTGCGTTTGAATTTTAGATGGATTTCCTCCAAAACGCTGTTTACTGTGCTAAAAGCATTTTTAGTTTTGGTTAGTGATCTAAAAGAATGCAAGAAATGTTTCTAAATAAATTTCTCAAAAAAATGTTTTAGAATGTATACAATCCTGTAACTTGAATTCATAAAAGTTTTTTGCTAGCTATTGTAATAAAACATAATAACTGCACAAACGAGAGCAAAAACCAGCATCTTATGACAGTTTCACTTCTAAACTGCTTTGGAAAATTAAGATGATTAAATCTGAATAAAAAGAACTCAATTCTCGGGATTAGAATCTGCATCCCCCCCAGTTGTCTGTTGGAAAATGGTTCTCTCGCTGCATCCATTTAGTATGTGCCTCCCGTGTGCCTCCCGTAGTGCAAGATTGGAGTGACCGGTGATCAATTTAAAGGATTTATAATCCAAGTAATTGTGGGAGTATGGCATCGAGGCCTGGCTCCCAGGTAGTTCACTGAGCCTGAGAGGTCACTGGCTGCCTGTAAAGATGGAATCTTTTTTTCCAATGGGCCATAATGGGACGGAGCTAATCTTTCAGCAGCTGAAACTTTGTCCCGGGCCCTTTATCCTGAGAACGCTAATCCTCGGCCCGAGGATTTGTCCCTGCCGGGTTGGCACGGAGATTTCAGGGGCGATGCCTCGTTTTAGATGCCAGCCGCGCTCTGGCTTCCCACAGTACCTCAGCACCCCGTGGACTGTTAGGACGCGAGGAACAGGGTTTTCTCTGCAAGGTCTGTTCGCCAACTGCGCTACCTCGGGCGAGACGCAGCCCGAGAGTCACAAATTACCCACGGCGAAGATTCTCCGAAGTGGAACCAATCTGCACACTCGCATTATCTCACATCCCTGCGGGAGCGGCGGCCTCCACTTACCGGCTACCGGAGACTCTGCTGCCTCCGCGTCCCGCGCTTGCCTTCTGGCTGCTTCCAGCGAGCGGGCGAGGACGGCTGGGCTGCGGGGCGAGCGCCCGGGGCCGGGCCTGGGCGCGGGCAGCTCGGCGGGGCCGGGCGTCCTGCGGCGGCGGCGGCGGCGCGGGGCGTCCGAGCTCTAGCGGCGGCGGGCAGCCTCTCTCCGCGCCTCGGCGGCTCCCTGGCGCGGCCTCGCCCCCTCCCTCCCCGCCCTCCCTCGCATCCCGCTCTGCGCTCCGCTCCGACGCCGAGTGGGGAGTGACGTGACGTCAGCAGAGATTCCGCCAAACTCCAGTGCGGGCGGCGTGGCCCGGGAGCGAGCGCGGGGAGCGACGGGGCGCCGCGGGCCGGGAGCGTAGGGAGGGCCGGGAGGAGCGGGGCCGGCGGCGGGGCGCTCGCGCCCGAGGGAGCCGGGGCGGAGGCGGCCGCCGGGCCGGGCGCAGAGACTCGGACGCGGCGAGCGCAGCAGCGCGCGTCCCCACGGCGGCGCGGAGGGCCGGGAGGGAGGTCGGGAGCGGAGCGAGAAGGAATCCGCGCCAGCTCGGGAGCCCTAATAAATCAGAGGGGGAGGGCCCGGGCGGGGGCAGACCGAAACCGACTCCCGGGACCAAATCGGGACGGCTTGGGAGGAAGGGACAGGGCAAGTGGCCCACGAAATGGAACAAAGGACCCCGGGCCTGGGTTTGCTCGGGGTGAGACGTGCGGTGCGGCGTGCGTGCGGGACCTCCCTCCAGGCTGCGGGTGCAGCACAGCCGCCAGCGACCAGGGGCCGAGGGCAGGGAAAGAAGGGGCGACCCGGGGGAGGAGAGGCGGGTGGGGGCGAGGTGCAGGTAGCCAGTGGGACTGCCTGGAAGAAATCGGCGGAGATGAGAGAGCGAGGCCAGACGGGCTGGCAGCCTGCAGCGCGCCCGAGTCGGCGTGGCCTGCGAAGGGGGCTGGGGAGGCCCGGGCACAGCCCCGCGGCCGCGGAGGTCAAGGCCGGGGACCCAGGTCGCGCGAGGCCGGGGCGCAGGTGGGAGCCGCCACGCTCCGGCCCGGGCCGGGAGGGCTTGAGCTGGCCTACCTCGCACGCACAGAGGCTAGAATTTCTTTTGCTATACCTACGCTCAACAAGTTCGCCCCGGGTCACGGATATCTCATTTTTTAAAATGACGAGGTTAAGGTTCCTGGCGAGAATGGGATTAAGTTGCTCCGGATGGGGGCGGGCGGGTAAGGACGAGGAAGCCTTCCTCAAATTCATGTTTGCTCCTAAAAAAGTGAACAGTAGGTGAAGTTTGAGGGACCGTTCTCATTCAAAAAGGGTGTCCTGCTGAACTCTGATTTTTTTTTTTTTTTGACTGGAGCCAGGGCGCATACTTTGGTCTCAAGCAGGACACTTTGACTGTGTCCTGCGTTTAGGTTGGAAGACTATAAATCTCATGACCCTGGAGGACCAGGTGTGAAGGCTGCTGCCAGGCACATGGAACGAAGTTCAGTCAGTCTCAAGGGCTTCCAGTTAACGTATGTTTTGGGATAGTGTCCGTAAACAGTCGCCATTCGAAAGTTCGAGATTTCCCATCAATATTAGTGCCTGCGAGGAGGCAAGACTCAGGCCCGCCACCGAAAGCCCTCTTCTCTTTTGGTCCTCAGTCATGCACAAAGTTCTCTTCGAAAGTTGTATCGCCCTTCCTAAATCAATACACTATTTCACGAAGTAGCAGGAAAATTGCACAATTGGTTGGAGAACGTGCATGAGCTGCACAATAGGGATAGCTTGGCGCTCACAGTGAACCGCGGGTCACCGCGGAGGTGCCCAGGCTTTCTGACATTTGGGGACCTATCTGCAACATGTCCTGTGTTTTCTTGTGTTACTCCGTGTTTTGAATTCATTTGAGTTAGCAGTAAAAACAGACAAACAAACTTGCTCAATTTGTTTTGAGTGCTAAATCCCTTCACTTTGAAATCGCTAATACTCGGCAGATGGGTTCATTTTGTACAAAGAGTTAGCGTCTTCAGCCACGAAGAAAACTGACGAGAGACCTACAGGCGAAGCCATTTCCACTCTCCACCTAACATCCATGGAACCTGGAACTTTCTCTCCCCCCCTCCCCCGTGGAAATTTAAAGTGCTGTTATTTAAGGGGAAAGAAATTAGGGTGAGATACCTAGAACCTGTTTTAAAAATTTCTCCAGTTTCTCAGAATTTTTATTTCTGCCTTTTGAAATCTTTCCGGGCCAAGAAAATCGAATTTCTCCAAGACCTACAAATGAACTCCGGTCGCAATACACCGGAAAATGTCCGAGAACAGCGTTTTCTCTCTGCCTGTCAAAGAAATTTTGCTGTCTCCCCACCCTCATGGTAATGGGCTCATGCTCCCTCCACCCCTTTTATTTTCTTTTCATTTTATAGAGCTTAAGCAAATAGCCTCGCCTTCAGTTGGTGTCGAGAGTGGGGAATATCACAAAAAAGTGGGAAGGGTGCAAAAAATCAAGGGCAGGGAGAATCAGTCTCAGGCACTGGTAGCGCCAGAAGGAGGACAGGCTCTGCTTCTGTGGAGATGCACAGGTCTGCGGGTGCAACTTCCTTTCCCTTTGCAGACTTCAGAGGTTTGCAAGCAGGGCCGGGTAGCAGGGGCTCCGGGAAGCTCACGTCCCCTGCCCCCCTTCCGTCTGGAGTCTCGCCCACCCGCCCGGGCCTGGTTAACCCCAGCCCGGGCCACGGAGCCACCGCACTGAGCTTTAGGGTCCCCGCCTCGCACAGCGCCCGTGCAGCTGAAGTGAGCAGCTGGTGGGAAATGCAAATGGTTCCTGGAGAAATAGAAGATACAGAATGATTCTCATTCCCTCCTCGAGTGTGTGGAAGGCGCTGGACATACGTTTCCCGCTCCTAATCCTTCTTTTACATTTTTAGTCATACTCCTATTAAACAACTAATTAATGCCTAGAATCACCAGGGAATACATTAGGCATGCGGCGGAGAGGCAGGGTGCTGGGGGCTACGAACCACCGCGCTGATTTAAGACGCGGATATCAGGTTTTTCCCTCCTCAAAGCAGTCGAGGAAGAGCAGGTCGTGTGGATTGTATTTAGATTCTGATTACTACTTCGAATTAGAAGGGGGTTGGAGGGAGCGTCCCGCAAAGCAAGCAATTCCCTATCCTGCCGATGTAAACAAGTCTGAGGCATCAAAGGTCCCAGCTCCTAAAGGGCCAGAGCGCCTGGGCTGGGAGCCGCGCTGGGCAAGCCTGACCTGTGTATCTGTGAATTTCAAGGATGTTACGCTTTCACATAAACAACTGCAGTGTGGATCCCTTGGAAATTCCTGGTAAAATCAACCTTTCTAGGCTGTTCTAGAAACGTCCCTCTCCTCAGGTTATGCCTTCTTTACTTTTACAGAATTTTGGGCCAAATCTAAAGATAATAGCTTTTTTAGTGAATCAGCACTTGGGATCATTTTCCTCAACCAGTCTTTTGGTTTTTCGATTATTTGATTTAAGGCAAGGGGCAGAGAATTAAAGATAGCTGGAAAAACCAAGCATAGGAAGAGCGTGCTGGCTAAATGAATTCAGCAAAACTGGGGGGGAGTAGGATTGTGAATTATATCCCTTTACACAATATTTCGAGGCAAGTCACAAAACTGTTAAAATAAGAACCAAAATAGGGAAGCTCAGGGAAGGCAACAAATTTGTGATCAAAGCAGGGGAAACCAAGGACAAACGGGGTGACCGGGGCCGATTCTCTCTCACCCCAGAGCCAGGACTTGAGAAAGGCACAGCAATATTCCCGAGCCTACAGTGATCGCGGGCTGCACGCTCCCTTCTACTTTCTTCACTCTGGATTATGATCTCAACCTTGGAAAGCGATGGCCCGGCTCCTATCTCACGACAAGCGAGTATGTAAATACCAGTGGCTGGCAGTGTTTAACTGCCTCAAACATTATTGATTTGTTGGCTCTTCTAAATTCTCTTGCCAGTGCAGATCTTGTTTCCGAATTGTCTATTCTGGAGGTTTGATCTGTGTCTCGGATGCTACAATACAATAATTGTTTTTTTAAAAAAGATATTTAAGTTGAACCAATTGATTTGCATATAAATTAAAATTGTTATGCTTTGCCTATTCCGGTGTTTTATAATCATTTTGAAATTAGTACTTAACCACTTGAGCTAAAAGAATATATAAATGTCTGTATTGACTCACTAATGAATTGCCTAATTAAACCGTCCGGGGTAGGCTAGGCACAGGAAAGATTGTTCAATCAAGACTTATAAGGGGAGGGTTGGCTTTTGGGAAGGCACCGCTCCCAAGTCTGGAACTCAGCACCGAGTTGATGATCATTCCTAGCTTTATTTTGGGTGACAGGTATTTCTCCTCAGTGGTTAATGTTTTTGTGCTAATTTGTAAATCAGTGGAATAGAAGGGGCGGGGTGGCTCAGGACCCTTGGAGGTGCCAGGGACGTGAAGTTCTAACCCAGATCGCGATCGCAGGGGTGCGGGGCCTCAGGCCTGGAGGACGCTGGCCCTGGTGGGTCTCGCAGCTGGCTGGGAGAGGGCGGCAGCCTGCTCTGCGCGGTAGAGGAGCGGAGCTTGAGCCGAGGTTCAATAGATATGCTAACTGAGCACTTACCTTCGTCCTGAGAATAGGAATAAAAGGTAGCTCTTCTGGAGAGAGGCGGCGGAGGCGCGCTACAGGAGTTCAGAAACGGCTGGCGGCGGGGAGCTGTAGCCTGGGGGGCAGCCGACCTCCCCTTTCATTTCAAGCACTTATTGATTTGCTGTTGTCATCTTTGGCGACGCAGAAGGACACTTGAAAGAATTTCTGATGGGGCTCTGATCTGAGAAAGGAGGTGACCTGCCCAGGCTCCCACCAAATTCTTAATTACCACATCAACTGCTTCTCTAACCCCCACCCCACTTCCTTCCCGTGGTAACCGAGTTTGATTATTCTTAACTTTTTAATGATTCACAAACTCCCTTACCTCTCAATGGCTTCCCTTCCGCAGCGGGGTTCTCTCCCAACCTTCCCGCTTTCCCCGTTTGCAAGGTAGGGCCTGTGTATCGATCCCCTGACCTTTGGCACATCGGAGCCCTCTGAAATCTCCCAATCTTTTCAGATTTGAAGATGGGAGGCTCCACCCTCTCTACTGTGTGCACAGAGATAGGAAGACTTATCCAGCCTGCCCTCCAGCCCAGGGGACCCAGCAGATGTTCCCTTCTCAGCTCCTCTCCCGGAATCTGAAAGGCCTGCCTGATCTCCGCGGCGCGGACACTACTCCTGCCTTTTCTTACAAGCGATCTGAGTGTGTGCAAGTGTGCCCCGAACATCTCACCCACAATCCGTGCTGGATCGTGGAGGGAAGCGGATGCCATACTTTGGTTTGTAGGTGGCTTCCGTACTCCGAGTCCCGGGTTTCAGAATTCTTCAAGCAGTGCTGGCTGTCATCTTCCCTGAGAGCCATCCAAAGGGCCCCCTGGAATCGCGTTGTGGGACAGCAGGTGAAGCCACAGGGAAACCCAGAATGACTTCGGGACCCCTCCACGAAGATTTAAGTTGTATTTCTGGGTTTTGCTTACAACCGCTGAGTTTCAGTATATGCAGAATTAGTCAAAACTGCCAGGACAATTATGGGTACTGGGGAGACAAATTCTTTATCTCACTGAAATATAAGATCCTCTAAGTTCATTATTTTCAGTAATTTAACTTCATTTATAATTGTGAATGAGTGACACACAAACGTCCCTCTAAGAACTGTGCAGAATTTCTTTCTGATAGTAATTTCAGAAATTGAAGCCCAGAGAATAATCTGAAATGGGTATACCCCTTGAATTGACTATTGCTGTGGATGCAGGAACAAGAAACTGTACATATGTGGTTTTTTCATACTATCTTGCCTTGTCCTGTACTGCTGGCAAGTCCTTACCAGGCCTGACATCGTATTTTGGGTCCACATTCATTGTATAAAATTTTATTACTATACTGATTTTAAAATACTCTGTTCTGCCAGCATAATACAGTTTCAAATAACAAAACGTTTGCTTAGTATATGAAGTCCTCAGTTTTTACCTCCTTCAGAACTTACAATTGGATTCTTTTTCTGCTTGTGCTCTCTCTCTCTCTCTCTCTCTCTCTCTCTCTCTCTCTCTCTCTCTCTCATTCTTCAGTACCAGGGATCAAACTCAGGACCTTGTGCTTGCCAGGCAGGTGCTTATGCCACTGAGCCATATCCCTGGCTACAATTGAATTCTTGAAAGTGATAATGATTTCTATTTCTTTTGCTTTTTTAAAAAAAAGTGTGTTGGATTCCGGATACGACATCATCATCACCCTCACCACACATAACAAATCCCTAAAGCTAATATGATTTCTTTTTGAATAATTGCTGGCCCATGGGATGTTTCTGCCTTACTCAGCATCATCCTGTAAGTGAACCTTATCAACTTTCTTGAAGTGCCTAGCAAGAGTCTGAGGCATCCCGGACAACTTATCTCTGGCAAGATCTCCTATTTGGTTGGATCTTGGTTCCTGGAGAGATAGGCTAAGAGCATGAAACAAGGTGTTAAGAGTTGGCATCCACGTCACCACAGTGTGCACCATGTGCACCCCCTTGAACTGAGGCACTGATGGTCCCCTCTTCTCCATAATGGGATCCCAAAGCATTTGATGTGCATCAGATCCCCTGGTCTTAATCTTGTGTACCCATAGAAGGAAACCAGCTGAAAGATGGATGTCTCATAGTCATGGTTCTCATAATTATTATCATAATCTCAGCATTTGATACATTTAGGGAAAGTTGCTCTATCAGTAAACTGGCACATATAGAGAGCTGGAGACGCTAAGGACTCAGCAGAACTCAGACCCAGGCATGTGTGGGCCCTGTGTAGTGTGGCCAAGCTTCCGGTTTCCCAAGCTGGATGTCCTGAACTTTTGGGGACCATGGGAGGAAGCCTCTAATGAATGAGGTGTGATGCAGGCTGGGTATTTGAAATAACATTTATTGAGAACAAAGGGAGCCAGGGAATTTCATGCATATAAGATGGATCTGGTAGCTTAAGTTAGTAATTGTCATAATGGCCAACACTTTAGAGTATTTAGCTCATTAAGCCATTGTGCTAAACATTGATGTTGATCATCACATTTGTTAAAGAGCAGAATGTATTTATTGGGGGAAAAAGGCTTCTGTTAGAGAGAAGGACAGAAAGAGATCTGAGAGAGTTGCCCCACATTTCTTTTTTATATCAACACCACAAGGTAGGTATTGTCCTTTCACAAATGAGTGCAGGAGAGCTTGGGGTGACCTTGTCACCCTGCTGGGAAGAACACAAGGTTGCAACTATCAGAGTGGAGTGCTAAGAAATTATTTAGATCACATAGCTGATAAACACTGCAATGGGAATTTGGAGCTAGGTTAGACTAATTTTGAGGTTCAAGGTGCTAACTTGTTCAGTGTAGCAGTGGTGACCAGATCTAGGTCAATCTTCTGGAGGACATAGATACACAACTTCAATGTAAATCATTTCCAAAACCAAAAGGAAAAATGAGAGACAAGGAAAAGCAAGTGTATTATTAATAGGGGATGTAGAAAATCAGAAAGGAGAAAGGAAAAAGAAGATTGGATGAAAGAGAGCAGGAAAATCCAACTTCTATTGGCCCTGGTTAATTTATTCCAAGAAAGAGAAAAGTAAGTTTAGATATAAATCTGAGCCACAGGACAGTTGATGTTTAGATTGTGGATGGCTGGAGCCTAATATAAAATCTCAGGAATCAGTCTAAAGGAACTCCTTTTCAAAGGTTCTAAGGGAGAATCAGATCTCTGAATTGGCTTTAAGTAATTTTATCCTTGTGCCAAAAGGAGATAGAAGAAAGGGGTGAGTAATAAGAACATCTATATTGCAGGAACATGCAAATTAGGAGGGGAGCGCAACCTAGAAAAACCTGCTAGGAACCTGGCCATTGTGCTAAACCATGCTAAGCTCAAAGGAGAAATGAGAGCTTTACTTATCATCACACACACACCTGTCTAGTTCTCATCTCCACTGGTGTGGTAAAGTCATCTGAATTTTTTTTTTTTCAGGTTTCATTTCGTTTTTATAAAACCTGAGCTGGCTGAGCTTCAAGGTGCAGCAGCAGCAGCAGCTCAGAACGGGTAGAAGTGTAGTCTTAAGCAAGATCACTTTCTTTTTGAAGAGCCTTTGTGTCTAGGGAGTGTCAGGGGACAAATGTGTGTGTGTGTGTGTGTGTGTGTGTGTGTGAGATCATAATCCCAAGGACACTGTGTCTGAGGAGCCGTGCTGAGCCACATCTTGCTTGTTGCTGGTAGAAGGTAGCCAAGGGGAGGTGCCAAGTATCCTTCTACAGGTTTTATTTGTTCAAGACAAACCAATGAGGGATCCAAAAGTTTTACCTTTTCAAGTTTGTCACATTGTTGAAAATGACTTCAAAACTGGATCTACCGCCAGGCGTGGTGTAGCACGCCTGTAATCCCAGCACTTGGAAGGCTGAGGCAGAAGGATCAGTGTGAGTTCAAGACTAAACCTGGGCTACAAAAGTGAGCTCAAGGCCAGCCTGAATTGCATAGTGAGACCCTGTCTCAAAAAGACCAAATCAAACAAATAAACAAACAAAAAACTGGATCTACTTTTGTCTTCTTTAGAGGGGATAACACATATCCATGCATCAGTGGCTTCAGACTTTTAGGTAGCTCAGGAGAAGGAGAATGGTAGAATCAACCCAGTGTCATGTTTTTTTTTTTTTTTTTTTTTTTTTCATTTACACAAATTCTCTTACTCCTTTTTGCTATGTGTAGACAAATGACATAAAGAATGGCGTCAGATCCAGAAAAAAGGTGGGTGAATCTTTGGAGGGAATCTCAGTCTGTGCTGTTACAAGCATCAAGGTGATCTCCTCCAGAATGCCATGGCATTTTTATTTTATTTTATGTATTTTTTTGCAGAACCGGGGTTCAAACTCATGACCTTGCACTTGCCAGGCAGGCACTTGTGCCATGGAGCTATCTCCCCAGTCCCAAGAATTTTATTCATCTCATTTCAAAGATGGGAAACTCCCAGAAAGTTTTATAGAGTTGTAGCTGCTTGGGAAGGAATAAGTAGAAAGTGAAGTCAAAGCATTCTGTGCTCAGAACTTTTCTAGCAAACATATTGCTCCATGCTGCATAAGTACAGCACATGTTTGACTGTAACACTTTCTGTGCTTCGGTTTTTTTGTTTGTGAGTAGTTTATCTTTTAATCCACCAATTTATCTCCTAGCTAGGTTCCTGACACACCATGAGTTAGCCAGTGTTGATAAAATTTCACCCTTATCACGAGTGCTACTTGAGCGGATTGTGATGGTTGTCATAATTTTCAAATATCACACGTAAGGAATAGTGCTGCTACTGTTTAAGTGTCATGATTTTGCCCTTATCTGGCGATTGTACACATTGCCACACCTTCTGTCGCCAAGGGACCGCCTTCACTCATTAAAGCTTTTGATATTTGTTCTGTGTGTTCAGAGGAAGCTGATCCTTGTGTTCTCATCTTTCTCAAGGTTGTAACAACCACCTTTTGTTTAGGTTGTCTTTTCTCATGGGTAGCATGGGATTGCTTTCTGAGCCCGACTTCATGATGCTGTGGAATTTCTGAAAAAACTTTAAATTTCCTAGGAGAAAATGTTACTTTCTGGGAGTAACCCTAGAACAAATATGATTTTTCATATTGTCTTTATCTGAGTATACATGTTCTTGTCTCTTTCAAATTCATAGAAATCCAAAAATTTTGCTGAAATGTTTTTCCTTGAAGATAATTTATGAACAAAAGCAATAGAGTTCTTCAAAGATTGGGTTGAATATAATAAGTAGATCCAATTCTTATTTATCATAAAAAAATTAAGCCATGCACAGAAAGACAAATACCAGGTCATCTCACTCTTGTGTGGAATCTACAAAAAAGTTGGTCTTATCTCAGTGGAGAATGGCTTGGTCATTACCCAGCCAGGGCGGTAGCGCGAGGGACCATGGCTGGCTAAAGTCTGCTTGACACCAGCTAGATTGGAGGAATCTGCTGAAGTGACCCATAGTCAAGCCTGCTAGCTACTGTTAATGACAATATATTATGCTCTTGAAAAATGAAACGAGTGAATATTAAGTATTCTCACTATAAAATGGTAGTTATGTGAGAGAGTACATTTGTTCATTAGCTAGATTAAACCTTTCTCAAGGTGTGTGTATTAAAATCATGCAGTACATAATAAATACAACAGAATTCTTTTTCAGGGGGTTGGGGAGATAGCTCCGTGGCACAAGTGCCTGCTGGGCAAGTGCAAGGTCGTGAATTCGAATCTCGGTCTCGCAAAGAAAAAAAAAAGAAGTCTTCATTTTTTTCATACTTGCATTCTTTTTTTTATTTTAAACTTTATGTATGTATGTATGTATGCATGTATATATGTTATGGCTGGCTCAGCCTGCTCTGGGGGTGGGGCTGGAGCAGCATGTGGTGCTGGGGACTGAACTGCAGTCCCTGTGGTTGCCTAAGCAGGCGCTTTAGACCGCTGAGCTATCCTGCCGGCCCGATACTTGCTTTCCTTATCCTCCCAGAAACATTTTGATTTCTCTCTCCTTAGGTGAATCTCACAAGGTTAAGGATTCGTTCTCATAATTTCTTGCATTTTATTTTCTGCCACATTTCTTTTACCATTCCACTGATGCTGTCCTATCAGTTTCTGATTTAAAAAATTAAGAATTTTACAAAACTCAGTAAGGAAGATAACGTTTTGCAATTTTTATCTATTATTTTTATGTTTCAGAAAGAGCGCATGGGATAGGCCTTTTTTCATCCTTCATCCCTTCCAAATCCACAGGAATGTTTTGAGTAGAGAAGAAAAAAATCAAGCAAAAAAGAGAAATGGCTGAGTTCAAGTAAAAAGAAAGCAGAGTCAAGGCCTAGACTGGCTGGGTCTAGTGGCTTTCTGGGTGAGCCCGTTCACCTAGAAGGCTCATGCGGTGTTTGTTAAACTGAATTTGGATGATGGAAGTAAGATTTCTGCATCTTTACCAGACATAGCAGGGTTAAAAAAGAAATTCTAATGGAATCTTTTAATTGTATGCAAATGGTCACAATACAAAGAAGGAGAAGAGATGGTAACTGCTATGGGAGAGTTTAGGATTGAGCAGAGAAGAAAATAAGATAGAGGACTTGGCTTCAGGTGATTTTTTTTCCCCGCTTTTTGTTTCCTGGATTGAATGTAAACAGTATTTTCGCAATGAACATTTACTTCTAATTATAGGAGATTGTTACCTCCTCACCTTCCCAAGAGTTGTGTTACAAATGAGCCTTTGTATTGTGAGGAATGCAGTGATTGAGTGTAAATGTTGCTAGCTTAGCTTTCTTTTCTTTCCCTCTTTTTTCTTTAAACATGTCTTTTGGGAGATTTGAAAAAAAATGGGAAAGGTATTTCCAGGAAGTTCCAGAAATAAATTCACTGAAAATTATTAATGCATTATTAATGTCAGGGAGTCAAGAGTGAAGAGGGTTTGAATAAAAAAAAAAATTCAAACCAGCTTGAAGGAGGCTCACCCTTGCTTTACTATGGATGAGCAAATCTCCATCTCCCACATATGACAGTAGTCATGACAGTTACTCAAGGTGTGTGTGACATGCTCATAGAAGAAAGGAGGGGATGCTTGCTTGGCTCCCAGTCTCCTATGGGTTCAGTAAAAAGCCAGGTGGTTCCAAGCACAGTAGAAGGGTGTGGTGAGGGACAGCCATGCAGTCCAATCCATGGCAGCCAGGAGCAGAGGGTAGAGAAGGGCTGGGGACAAGAACACAGCCTTCCGGGCCATGGGCCAGTGACCCAGGCTTCCTGACACACCCTACCTTTCTAGCCACACCTCCCATTATGCACACGCACAGTGGGTAAATCCTCTGGTGAACTTAGCACCCCTGGGATCCAACCACCTCCTGCACGCGTGAGGACTGGGGAGGGGCATTTTAGGTCTGAACCAGAACACTGTATGTTCTATAAGTGCCACTTCTGGTGATCACAGAACAGATCAAAAATCTGTCAGGACAGGAGAGATGCAGCTGAAAGGCTGGGTGGCAACCATGGTGACCCTCCAGTTACCTTGCACAGGAATTTTTGCTGTCCAGAAAAACAGGCTTGTGGGTTCTGTTGTTACCGAGTCATTGACTGAAGCCTACTTGGCTTTGACCTGTAGGTAGCAAAACATAGACTGGAACTCCAAAGTGAAGAGAGGGTAGAGAACCAACATTTCTTGGTGAAACACACACACACACACACACACACACACACACACACACACACACGAATTCAACATAAAATAGGATGAATTACTGGTCTGGTAAAGTTCATTGATTTTAGTTGACTCATATCTGATTTCATACCTTGGATTATAAGCAAATACCAAAATGTTCATAAACTGGCTAGAAATTGAGACTTTCACGGCAGGCAGGGGACTAGAACATGGTCGCCACGTATGCTTTACTACTGTTCAGTTTTGGTTAATAAACACTTCTTGTGAGCTGAAAAACCCCCTCTTGAAAACATTGTGCTTTTCACTACATCCTTGAATGACTTTTTTTTGAGGTTAGTATTATTAGGGTCTTTTTATTTGTGAGTTCATATGGCTAAAAATCACAAGCAAGCTGTCCAGAAATATTTAAGAAAGCTCAGCTGGATCTCTTTATGCTGCTTAGAAATAGAGTTCATGATTGTGCTTTATTCCATTTTTATTCTTTTTTCATCATAAAATAATTTAAAATACTGTTAAGAATATATTGTGTCTATACGCCACATTCTATATATAAGAACGGATTATATGTTTAAATACACTAAGAGGCAAATGCAAAACATGATTTTAAGTAGGCCACCCTGTAAAAATGTGTTTATGAATATCTAAGTATGTATACATATATTATACATCAACATTTCCTGTAAGATCTGTTTATAACTTTGACAACAAAAATGAAGAGTAGGATAAATAATAATCAAATGGAAAAACCTACTCATTTAGAGAAACAGTCTCAATTTTTTATCAAAGATGTCTTATTCCTTATGAGTTTATGTAGTCATTGCTGAAGATCTAGTGTGAAATTTGGCCACACACTTGGTGCAGTATAGAATAATACTTAAAATGTGAAAACAATGCTCTGTGTTTTTACATAGCACTCTCTGAAGTGCTGAGAAATTGTAGAAGAACCAGGCGATTCAGGTCAGATTCTCCTTACTTCTGCTATCCCTAATCTCTTCATTCATAGAGGTGATTTTCGTATAATAGTGATAGCAAGTTAGAATATATTTAATAAAGGATTGACTCTTAATTTAAATAAGAGTGAAGTCCCCACGGCAAGATTCTTAGCAAGGGTTATGAGGGAGCTTTTTATTTTTTCTCCCCAAGAACACCTTGGCATAGTTACACATAATTAAAAAAGTATATGGCATTATTCAAAGCTGCCTGTTCTTTGGAATAACATTGGTAAAAGTTAATGAAAACCTTCTTGTCTCAGGCCAATTAAAATAAACACCATCAGGGTGACACAGTCCTATGGTGTAAAATGATGGGCTGAAATATTTTTAGATAATATATCATGTATCAGTTCGAATCACTAGATTGTTTAGGTGCTGAGAGGTTAGAAGTTTCTTTTTCTAAATCCCTTTTTGTTCATTCTTATAGTCTATGTCAAAAGGACCAGCTAATTACTCTATGCTGAAAGCATACTAACCTGAGAACTTAGGGAAAACTTTATTTCTTCTTATAAATATCAGACTACTCCAAAATTAGCCATTCTGGATTATGTTCAGTATCCTTTATTACTTCCTTGTATGGTGTGTTTCTATTAAAAGAAACTAAAAATCTGAAGTTCTTTGCTCTACCATATGAAGAGAATGTGGCAACAGCATATATGGTTTATCTTTACAAAGCAAAACCCAGGCAGGCAAGGTGGCACATACCTATAATCTCAGCCTTCTGAGAGGCTGGGGCAGGAAGAGTGCAAATTCCAGTTCAACTCGGATGACTTAGTGACTTAGCTAGACCCCACCTCAAATAATAATAATTTTAAAATGGCTAAGGTTATAATTCAGTGTAAAAGCCCTTGGTTTAATACACAGAACCACAAAGACAAACAAACAAACAAACAAAAAAACCAAAACTAAATCCTGCCAAAGCACAAACAACAAAATCAATAACAAATGCAAAACACGTGTATATGGGCCGGCGAGATGGTTCCATGTTCTAAAGCACCTGCTTAGGAAAGCTTAGGCAACCACAGCGACCGTAGCTCAGTCCCTGGCATCACATGCTGTGTGCGTGCCACTCCCAGAGCAGGATGAGCTGGCCATAAAAAGAAAAACAAACAGAATGCAAAACATCTATGTAAGAAAGAAGACCCAGAGAGTGAAAACTAAATCAAAGAATGTTACAAATGGAAAGTGGCTCTGATTTCTTTCAAGTATGCAGATAATAACGTGGTCAGGCTCCTAAGTGTTGCCTACATGAGCTACTTCTGCGATTCTAACTTAATTTTTCAACAAAGCAGAAGTAGTTTAACTGTTTTTCAGAATAATTTTAGCATTAACACAGTGACAAATGAAAAACATCACATCTTTGCATATGCTGATTTAATAAAAAAATCTAAAGATATTTAAAAATTTCTTTAAGCATTCCAACAATCTTTTAAAATAATATTTTAAAAATGTATTTTAGTACAGGATCTATAGGGTCTCACTACACAGATTGGATTTGGTACATTGGGGATTGAACCCCACTCCCCAGTCTGCCTAAGCAGGCATTTTAGTTCACTGAGCTGTTTGGCCAGCTCTTAAATTTTCTTTAAGTACCCAAAGATTTTTTTGCTATTGAATAAAAACCAAAGAAATCTATTTTTAAAATTAGACTCTTCTACAAACATCCAGGTGCATCCAAGTCAACTGCCCCATGGGACACAGGCAAGGTGATGCTCAACTAAAGAGCAGTTGCTTGCCCTGTGCTTAGCAGCTGAAGGAGACAGTCTTCCTTCTGCCTGAGGATGCTCCGGCTGTCCATGCAGCAGGCTTCTGGGTGTGGGGATCTGACACACGAGTCTCAGTGTCACCCCAGGTCCTCTCCTCTTCGCAGGTTGGCACTATATGCTCTGGGCCAAGGACCAGACTCAGGGGAGTCTCCCCTCACTCCTGATTCTACATGCAGGATGTCTCAGAGCCAGTGGCCTCTGCTGGGGTCTTGGAGTCTCGACGGTGGTATACCATGAGCAGGGCCTGGCCTCTGAGCCCCAGGGCCCTCCGCCCTGCCCTCACCTGTAGTACCATGGGGCTGCTCAGTCCCTGCTGCAGCCACCACCCCCGGCAGAGGTGTCTTCCAGAGACGAAACCCTGTTGAGCTCGGGAAGTGTGCCTGCAGCCAGGCAGCTGGAGAAATAGAAATGGAGTACAGAAAATGTGGAAGTGGCTAAACTTCAAATGATAACCTATGTACATGTGAGCCTTACATGCATCTACATGTGTGTAGGGCAGATTTGTGAGCTTTTAGAGGCCACCAGTGGAGCATCCTGCTTTCCTTTGTCCTCAGCACAATTCCTTGACATCAACAATCGCTATTTTTGAATAGAAGAATAAGTGGATCAGATTAAAAAACGTCCTCGTGACAAAGATAACAGAATGAAAAGTGACTCATGTGGCAGCTATGATAGTAACAATTAGACCGGCCGTGTGCGGCCTGCTTTCTTTTCTTCCTTTCTTTTTCCAGTGCTTCCTCAGAGTCAAATTCCCACAATGGGCTCCTTGTATGGGCCTACAAATATGTCTTATCTACTGCTTAATTGAAGAAGCATGTTCTTTACTAGGAAATATAGAGACAGAGCTCTTTTATGCTCTTTTCTTTAAAGTCATTTCCCAGTTAAATATTTTATTTATTCAGACAAATGCATTTCCCCTCCCTAAACTGAAACAATAACATTTTATTTTCATACAGATATGGTTTGGAAGGAGACCGTAGCAATGAGTACACCATGCTGAGCAATTTGCTACACGGGTTCTGTAAGTTCTGTCGTTGTCTCCATTTTGTGAATCAGAAAACCTAAAAGCTTATGAGCAAAGCTGCCTTTCACTTATAAAATTTCTTGGTTTAGTAATTCCCCAAGATATCGCAAAAACAGAGAACCAACCGCCATCAGGTTGGATGCTGATCCAGCTCTGCTGGACTCCAGAGCCCAAACTTTCCTCCACACTTCCAGCGGTGTGCTAGGCAAGAGAACAGATCTAGCTCAGTATGGGTGAGGTATGGATAATGACTGTTGGAATAGTATGGGCTTAAAAAATCAACAAAGGTTAACAAAACGTAATTCATTTTAGAAAACCTTTGCTACCGTCTTGAGATTCTGGGGAAGCTGAACATGTCATAGAATACGCTTCATTCAAGGATATACACCTTCCCATTGTGCTATTTGAGTCACCTTTAATGGTCAGTTTAAGTGAGATTCTAGTTTTCAGTCTGGCTCCTGTGGGAAATAGGGATTTCACTTTTGAATTTTTTTGCTATAATTTTAAAACATCTGAGCCAGTTTTGTTTCTGAGTCAGCTGAGCAGGCTTTACTTCATTTCTAGAGCTAAAATAAGCTTCCTGCCCCTAGCCCAGTCCCTCCTCCTGTTTGCCTATACCTTGCTGTCCACTCTGCATCAGAGACAAGATAATCAGAAGATTAGCTCAGGTACCACATTGGCGTGAGCAATTTCAGCTTAGCCAATAAAGAATGTAGATGAGGAATCTGCAGATTTATGCCTGGAAGGGCTGCTACCAGAAGGAAGAGCATGAGAAAGCAGGGGAAGCGTAATCTTCAAACCTTTTACAACTAGGTTTCAGGCCAGATCTGTTTACTTTCAGCAAGCAAGAGGAAATAATTCATGCCAGGCAGCTGCTGCCCAGTGCTTCTGCACCTCCTGCAGTGGGGTCCTCGCTCCCCGCCCAGGGAATATGCATCCTTATTGGTTTCCCAGTTCCCATAGGAGCACACAGAAAGTTAAGTTGCTTATTTAAGAGCTCCTAGAGATTATGTGGAATCTACAGCTCAACGCTTTTTCTTTCCACCACAGTGGTGCCAACATAGCACAACATTGGGCATGTATCCGGCAGCTGGAGCTGCAGGGAGGCAGCTGTCTTTCAGATTATTTATGCCAGGTTCCTGTCTTCTTTCCTGCCTTCTTTTCTTCTCTTTTGAGGCAATAGGCTCTGCATGTATGAGACAGTTTAATGTTTTTGGAGTTTTCCATTTTTAGCATTGTAGACAGATTCTAGGGATTATTATGTTAGTTTATGAAAACAGTATATTTATCCATGGACTGAGACTGTGCCATTTTTCCAGAGAAAAAGAACAAATTTGACAGCTTTTTCTGAAGGAGACACTGGCAAGGTAACACTATTTTCATCCATTTCCTAATTGTGTGCACACTGGGTTTTAAAATATGCTTGGAATTTTCTGTGTATCATGAGACGCTGGAGTTGGAAGAGTATTCAAAGAGCATCCAAGTAGAGCTCACGCATAAATAAGCAAAGGATAAAGGAATCGTCCCACATCCTGCATCTGGCTGGCAACACAGCGAAGAACAGAGCCTGGTGCTTTCTTCTGTTCTCCTTTTCAGGGATCACGGGCCCATCTCTCATCTTAATATTCTTCTTGATTTGGTGAGGGGGCCTGGGGTTCTAAAACATGGTGCCACTCACTGTGCCACTTTCCCCTGTCACCCTGGTGAGCTGCGCCCAGCAGAGTGGTGATGACTCAAAAGATCAGTCCAGGGCCGGCGAGATGGTTCAGTGGTCTAAAGCGCCTGCTTAGGAGGGCTCAGGCAACTGCGGGGACTGCAGTTCGATCCCCGGCACCACATGCTGCGCCAGCGCCACCACCAGGGCAGGCTGAGCCAGCCACAAAATGAATAAATAAAGAAACAAACAAACACAACAAGCAAATAAATAAATAAATAAATAAAATTTAA
>PVKN010000141.1:0-18905 GCA_004027915.1 Capromys pilorides | reverse complement strand
AAAAAAAAAAAAAAAAAAAAAAAAAAAAAAAAAAAAAAAAAAAAAAAAAAAAAAAAAAAAAAAAGAGGCAAGGTGCTAATTGCTAAAAAAAAAAAAAAAAAAAAAAAAGATCAGTCCAGGTCCTCATCCTTAGAACCCATGATGGTTCACTTAGGAGGAAAAAAGACTCTTACAGGTGTAATTAACTTCAGATCCAGAGATGAAAAGGTCTTGGAGGATTATCTGGCTGGGGCCTAATTCCAATGATATGTGTCTTTTTTATTGAAAGGTGGAGAAGATCAGAGACTGACAGAGGAAGCGCCTAGCTTAGAGAGAAGCAACCACCAGCGGGGGAAGCAGAGGAGCGTGCACAATCATGAGAGGCTTGAAAGGCAAGGAAGTGTTCTGGCTTCGGTCCCCAAGAGGGATTGTGACCTTGCCCAGACCTTGGTCACCATGTCTGGTCTCTGGAAGCTAGATGAAAACACCTTTCTGTTGTTTGCAGTTCCCCAGCCTGGGCTTATGTTTTACAGCAGTCAGAGTCAGTCCAATACCCAGAAGAAGGGGCCCAGTGTGGAGTGGACGGATGCCTTTTCTCTCTTAAGGTCTATACGCTTTCATGGACCTTAAGGCTATTTAGACCACAATAGTGCCAACATAGCACAGCACTGGGCATGTATCAGGCAGCTGGAGCTACTGGGAGGCACATTAGTGGGGGTGGATGATGAAAGTGTTTCATGGACAGAGGAAGAATTTTGTTGTGACAGTGGCAGGAAATGATGACCTTTAGGTAAGGGGCAAGGATTGCTGAGACTTGGGAACCTCAGGCCAAGGGGCGATGGGAAGGAGTGCAGCCCACTGCTGTTCAGTGCTCATGCCCCTTCCATTGTCCCACTGCTGTGCTTCCTGTAGACCTAGACCTTCTTCCCATCCACATCATGAGGACTCTCCTCCCTTTCCTCTGACCTTCCTTCAGTCCGACTCATTCCCCAGGCTGTGTCCCTAGCACTAAACCCCACCTCCGAATTCATATGCTGCAAGGAGATGAAAGTTGATGTATAACTCAGTGTTATCTGCGTCAGTAGCACCTAAAACTTTCATGGCTCCCTGCTCCCCCTGCACCAGCACTAGGAGGAAGAAGTCAGGGGTACCCGTATAGATTTCATGCTAGTTTAAGTGAGCACATTGTAGAGAGAGGAATAATCCTCCAGTGCTCACAACCATACCCTCTCAAGGCTGGCCTGTTCCTGGGCAGCACAGGGCCCAGATATTTTCAGCAATGAAGCAAATGCCTGCATTTTTTTTGTTTGTTTACAATAATTGTTCTATTTTTTATTTTATTTTTTAAATTTTATTAATTTTGATGAGAAAGAATAACAATGAGAGTTTCAAAACAGGTTAGTAGGATGGTTATAATAATTAATACATTGCATGAGAACTAACACTTGTAGTTTTACTCTTACTCCTATTTAGGCAGTAATAGGAGTGACACTTAAATTATCACCTTATGCTTGCATACCCTTATACTCTGTGTAAGTCCCTCCCTGGACCGCTCTACCATCCTTTCTGCGTCCCTCCCTCCCTTATCCCCTTCCTAGGTAATCACTCTTCTAGAAAGTTGATGTTTTTATATTTCTGAGGACTCTTTTGTCCTGCTTCTTATTGAATCAGTGCTCCTACATAATTATTGTCAGGAAAAGCTGTGGCAAAGTAGGAAGAGAAAATCTCCTATTTAGGTGTGTGAGGTCAGACTCCAGGGCCAGAGCCCCATGGTCCCTGAACTCCACAACCAGGTCACATGTTGATAGTCTATCTACAGGCAGGCAGCTCTGAAAGGGCAGCTGTGGTGGCTTTTGCCCAAGTCCCAGAAAGCAACCTTTAAGCTCCACCAGGAGTGCCACGTGGTGGGAGGAGGAAGGCTGTGCAGGCAAAGGATCATAAACAGGGGATTTTTATTCCTGAGCAAGCAGAATGAAAATTCAGCAAACAAATCGAAGCATCAAGATAGATGTGAAAGATGAAACGGGAACATGAGCTATATAACAATGAACATAAAACAAAATCCCCTCAATGCTGGCGATTACACGTGACTGCAGTGAGTCGGAGAGACAAGCCACTCCCACGCAAGAGAGGACAGGCTTCATGCTTGTGGGGGCGCTGGCACGTGTGCGTGGCTTGTGTTGCACAAAGTACCTTCACACCTGCTCCACTGTAGTTTTTAGTACCAGCCCTCTGGTGTTTGCCATTTTACTCCCTGCATTAGTGATGAGAATAAAGGATGATTTGAGATGGGGGTAACCCCAACAGCCAGAGCTGGCCAGGGGACTGGTGTCTGATCCAACAGTAGAAGAGAATTCTCTCTCTTCCTTCACAATGTCTACCATTTTGGTGGTGATAGGAGTGATTACATGAGCTGCTTTTTCTCTTTTAGGACTTGGGAACAATAAACCCGACATAACTCCTCCCAGTACTTAGAAACTCAGAGGACGCCCTTTGAGGATTTCTAGTGGGAGATTTGAATTTGCTTATTTTTAAGAGTGATTCAGACTAAGAGGATTGTTGCTCTAAACTCGAAAGTGTAACAAGAACAATTTTATTGATGAAGGTGGAAGATGTACAATAAGGAACAGAAAAGTGAAGGTGAAAGTTAGCTATGGGCTTTAGCACGGTGATAGTCTTTATTTTGGGGCTTTACACTTGAGCTATTAAGTCTGGATTGACGAAGAATCAGCAAATAGATGTTTTAGAGGGTGGTCATTGTTGCATCCTCACTGAGTTTGGCCTCCTTGTGAATGATGTCACTGATGGCTTGGGCCAGAACTTCACCCACTCCAGTGTCAAATGCATTTCCACATTTACTGTTCACAAATGTCATCTGCTTGGTTGCTTCTTAGGCAAATTCTGGAGTGTACTCATTTCTGTAGTTGCGCTTGGCAGTATCTGGTATAGCTTTTCTGAATCTAAAGGTCTATGTACAGCCTCAGCCTTTTTGGTCTGTACTTGTGTTAGCTTTCTGGTTTCCAGTGGGATTTGGAGTGGCCCCACTGACTTGTTAGGACTGACTTCTGGGCCTTGTTCCTATAAGCTCTATCTCTAGAGCTGGGTTTCTTCCTCAACGCATTGTGGTACATTAAGCAAACTCCTTTAGTCAACACTGTGGTCTGTGATGGTCTCTGAGTATCACTACCCCAGAGCTCCTGAAGGATTTCTTTTCTCCATCAGCCCTTGTCACCAACCTCACTGGGCTTGCATGGTTGCTATTCAAAAGTTGTTCCTTCAACAGGAGAAGCAGACTGCTGATTTCCTGAGAACAGCAAGTAGCTGTTGCCACCATCCTTTCCTTGGCTTCGTTGCTCCTTCTGGTGGCAACCTTCTCAGGCAGCATCCTGTGCTTCTTCTTGCGTGGCACCTGCCATCCTCAACAGCTTTGATAGCAACCCTACAAAACATATGGAAATATTGTCTCCACAGTACAGTAGCAGTCAAGGGAATTGATAAGACCGTTGTAATAGTCAATAAATGTGGTAACTTTTTAACTGGTACATTTGGTAGAGACACAGCGGAATCCCATGGAAACCAAGCCAATAGGGCAGAATGAAAAGGGCACAATAGGAAATGAAGAGAAACTATTGTAAGAGTGAGACAGACGTGAGATTTCAGAGATTAAAGTAAGCTTAGGTTTTCTACAGGCACGGATTCCTTTTTTTTTTTTCTTTTAAATGCTGATATGACTGTTTACTAGTATTTTCATCTAATATATCATTATATTTTTCTTCTTCTTCTTCTTCTTCTTCTTCTTTTTTTTTTTTTAAATGTATTTGCTTGTTGCAGGGTCTCATTATGTAGCTCGGACTCATGATGATCCTCCTGCTTTCAGCCTCCCCAGTGCTGAGATTACAGGTGTGCACCCCTCAGCCTGTCCTGGGGTTAAGGCTGGTGGGCTTGTGGTGCTAGGGATCAAGCCACAGACTCAGAGTTTACCTAAGCTTGCCTAAGCAGGTGCTTTAGTCTGCTGAGCTATCTCTCTGGCCCCTATATTTTTTCTTTTAAAATTGTAAATATTAAATCATATTAATTGTTCAAAGTAATGAACTTTATCGTGATATTATATGTATATATGTGTGTGTATATATTGTGCTTTGATCACACACATGCTCCTCCCATCCCTCCCTTCTTTCTCTCTTCCTCTTAGTTCTCTTCCCTAACAGTCTGTCTTCTATTTTCAGTTCTTTTTTGTTTCTGTATTTAGCCGGCACATATGACAGAATGTGTGCCACGCTTATTTTTCTGTGTCAGGCTAGTTTGCACGTGTTGATCATTTGCCACACATAATAATTCACGATTTTCAATTCTTCATACAATTCTGGGATACGATTTTACTGTTGGGGCAGAGATATTTGTACGTTCTTCAATATTATTTTCCACTTCTTCCTTAGTAATTTCTTAAATTTTAGCTGGAAAAATGTTTCCTAGAAGGAAGACTAATGTCTAGCTCCATTTTCCATAGGATTAAATTCTAGCCAACTGGAGGTAAATTGAAATAATATAAAAAATTTCCAGGAAATTTTAAAGAAGGGAAATTCCACCGACCCTCCCTCTTCTCTCCTTCTCTCTTCCCTTTTCTTCTCTCCTCCTCTGTCCCTTTCTTTTTCTTTCCTTCTAAATCTCTTTTTCGTCTTTTGGAGACAGAGTCACACAATGCAGTTCAGGCTGGCTTTGAGCCCATTTTGTAGCCCAGGCTGATTTTTTGAACTGATAACAATCTGCTTGCCTCAACCTCCCATGTGTTGGCATTGGAGGCGTGTGCTACCATACCCCATCCCTCTTCTAAATCTTCGCAGTGGCTGAAATACAGAAATGATGGCTAAAGATGGAGCAGCCATCTTGGTCCGTGGCATGAACTTAGAAATTGAGGTCATCCTATATAAACAAGTAGATGGACTTTGGACACTTGATGAGGTAGGAAGTTTTACTCACATTGTTCTTTTTAGTTGAGCTTTACCTTGAAAGAGGAATTAACTTGTCTTGTTTAAGCCACTTTGATTTTGAAATTTTTCTCATTTGTAGCCAATCATAATACTAACCGTAAAGCTTACAAGTGTGTAGTGGTTGAGCCGTGTCTTGAAGAATGAAGATACTGAAGACATTAAATTAAGGAGTTTCAGATAATATAACTCTGAATGTAGGCTAAGGCCTAAGTCATATAATACGTGCTTCTACATGACAGGAGAGGAAGGCTTGCGGTGCAGAGAGACACGGGAAGAGGGCCCTCAGCAAAGGCAGAAACTGAGGTGCTGTTGCCACAAACCAAGAACTGTTTGAGCCTCCAAGAAGCCAGAAAGAATTCTCCCTTACAGACTTTAGAATTTTGACTTTTAGGTCTTGGTGAGAGTCATCTGTCATTGCTTTCTGCCACTAAGTTTGCATAGTACTTGTTATAACAGCCCTAGTATATTAAAGCAAAGGACAAAAATCTTTTCTTTTGACAAATTTGAAATGAATCTAAATTATAAAATGAGCATTTGAACACAGAACTGATACTATTTTTTTCTTGGACACTATGTTTATGCGAGACTTAGAAGAAGTAACTTAAAGTCACTAATTTGTTACCTAGAGAAAAAGTCATTTTCTTTTTTTTTTTTTAAGTTTATTTTATTTTTATTTTTTTAAACCTCATTTATTTATTTATTTGTGTTCTGGCTGGCTCAGCCTGCCCTGGGGGGGAGGCTGGCACAGCATGTGGTGCCAGGGATTGAACCATAGTCCCTGTGGCTGCCCAAGCTTGTCCAAGCAGGCGCTCTAGACCACTTGCCGGTTCTGAAAAAGTCATTTTCTTGTGGAATATATTTACGTCATTGAGATTCTTCATAGAGTCAAGGTGATTCGCGTATCAGCAATCCATAGTTCTCATAGGTAGGTGTGAGTTTGCGTTTGAAGATTTTTTCGACTGGATAATATTCATCACTTAAAATCAAATTAAAAACTTTGCTCAAGATGATGCCACTTTCTTGAACAAATGGACAAAGTACCTTGTTTTCTTTGGAAGGAAAGTCAGCTTGTACAGTCACAAAAGTGAGCAGTTACATTTGGCTATAAAAGAGATTGATTGCCAGCACCATCTATCAATTTTGAAAAATGGTAAATGCTGTATTTTAATTTGATAATAAAATAAACAGCACAGCAGAGTACTTCACTGCTTATATGAGTATCCTAAACTGATTGCCCATTGGTATGAAGAAGCCTTAGTCAGGTGACTATGCGGGTGTGTGTGTGTGTGTGTGTGTGCGCGCGCGCACACGCGCGTATCTGTGTTATATGAGATTTACAAATATATACTATGTTTTCATAAATTTGTTTTAGATGTTTCCACCAGTTAGAGATTTACCAGTTTGTGAGCCTTCCACTCTTAAAGTGAATTCCAGAATGTGAACACAGAGCCCTCATTCTGATATAACTGAGGTGAGCTGGGTTTAATTCTCCCTCCTGCCTCCCTACTTCTAACTACCTGCATGGCTTCCTGTTACATTTAGAATATAATACAATTATAATATAATTAGTGATGTGGCCCTGCCTGGGGTAAAATCCATACTTTACATTGTACCATAGTTATAAAGTGACACGATCAACAAAGGAAGCCAGATGCCTGGGTGGTGTTGGGAATCCAAAGCTTTCCTTATTATCCTTGTAACTTCAGAAAATATGAGTTTTTCAGAGAGTGGTTGGAGATGAATTTTATAGTGAATTGTCAAGAATGCTAGTTTAAATGAATTTATATAACCAGCATGTATTAATGGGGTCATAATAACAGAGAAAATGATAATAAGATTAGGAAGAAGCAAATAGAAATATCTGTGGCGAAGAACAAATTGATAAACAAAGCTTTTTGGCTTGAATGTTCCTGTTGCTAAGGTAAACCTAGTTTAATGTTTGTTTCTCACCTGCAGGGATTTATACTAAGGTGCCTGGCCAAGAACAACATGAGACTGAAGACACACTATTGAAGACAAAGTTGACTTCTTCTAGGTTAAACTAAGGCAGTGTTATTGCTGTGGGGCTCACTGATTAAAAACTAGTAAACTTGCATAAGCTTGGGGTACATGAAAGAAAATAAAGAAATTTCAGTTCCAGATGGTTCTTTGGCCTATATTGTTGGTCATATCAGTTTCTTGAAAACGCACACCACACTGAACCTGCCATCTGTTACTGCAAAAACAGGTGGGGTGCACAGCGTTAGATCTTGTATACCAAGGAATCAATATAATACTTATTTACTGACATGTATGGAAAATATCCTCCTAGGGTACTTAAACTAAATGTTAAAGTTAATCTTCTTTATACAGTAAACCTCATCAGAATTTAGATGGGAGGACCAAAGGCTAAAGCCACACCATGGAACCTAAATTAATACCATTTTTTTCAGAATTTCCTAAAAATGAATAATTTGAAAAAAGAGAAGCAGACTCTTCCATAGATGCCTTTGGGGCTTCTTTGTTTTTTGGTTTTTCTATTTTACTTGTGCATGTGTGCATGCAGGACATCACGGTTGCCTTCTTTGTGGGGGATTGGCACCTGTGTGTGACACATCTTTGTTCTTCTTTCCATTTCCTGTCCCTTCCCTCCCTACCCCATCCTTCTCTTGAACCCCTTTCTCATCTGAACACAGTCTATCACCCTACTTCCTATTGTTGATCTTTTGTTTTCCTCTTTATTTGTATTTTATATATAAATTCTTTATTAGCAACTGCATAAGAGGCATACAAAGTATACTTTTCCATACTGAAAATTATAGATATTTATACTTACTTGATTTATTTTTGCCTAGACCTTAAAATGTCTTTTTCTTTTGTGTATATCTGGACTCCCCTCTCATTCAAACTCCTGTAAGATATGGATTCCAGAACTCTTAGAGGGCATCTTGTACGGAACTTCTGCTTATAACTAGCTGGCTCAGTAGGTTTTTGCACTGTGGAGGTGTGAATAACCTGAGCCAGCAATTTCCCATTCCTGCCCCTGGGAAATTTCATATTAATGGACAAAACTGAACTTAACCTGCCTTCCCTGTCACTCTGGGGGCCAGGAATGCTGTGCCAGCTGCCAGGCCTGGGCCAGGAGTATGGGAAGGGACCACCTTGGGGTTGCAGGGCATAGAGTGGTGGTTTGGTGACAACTCCACTAAAGAAGCTGGTGGAGAACAAAATAGGGCTGGAGAGAATGGAAGAGTGTGAATTCAACACCTGGCAAAACTGAAAAAGCAGGAGGGGAGGTTGCTGTGTTTCTTTCAAGCCATTACAAAACTGTCAAATAGTTTTTTAGAACCCTTTTGACTATGACTGGCTTGCTTCAGAGAATGCCATTGGTCAAGCAAGCACTCACACCCCGAGCTTCACTGCACAGGATCGGGCCCATCTCCACTGCTTTTTCTCTCCTGGTTTTCCAAAAAGAGAGCCAAATGGGAAGCTCAAGTAAGAGGAGAACCCTAAGTTATGGGCATGCAACCCTGATTATTGGCAGCCAATCAAGACATGTGCATTGTGGAAACCATCCTTTCATTATAACAGAAACAAATGCTTTGAAATAATAGTGAAGTGATTATGCAAGTTTTCACATTCAGACTCAAAAGCATATGATTTTTGTGTATTTTTTTTTTTTTTTTTTTTTGGAGCCATTTGAATACTTGCTCTGGGGAGAAGATGCCTGCAGTTGTGTGGCCATCTGGTTAGGAGCTGTGTGTAATGACAGAAACATGGGGGGTAGAATGTTAGTGTCGCTGACCGTGACTGTGACCACAGTGGCCACTGCCAGCACTGTTGCTGCCAATGCTACTTGTGGGGACAGGGCCTTGTTGGAGGAAATCTGTGTTTCGACATGCTTGTATGTGTAAGTGCATTTCGTTGCTAAATAAAACAACATTGCTATGAAGCTAAAATATTAATTATTTTAGTAGTTTACTATGACCCTAAATTTATTTCATTCCATTTTGATGTAGGTGGGTACAGAATGATGTTGGAAACACTGAGTAGTAGGCATTGGTCGTCAGCAGAGATGCCAGGGCAGCTGGGGCCAGGAATAGGTCTCCTGCCAGATAGGGCTGGGGAAAGCAGGGGTGGCCAGGAACATGTGGAATGGGGCAGGCAGTGGGGTGACACTGGGAGCTCAGAGCTTCAACTGTTTACTAAACAATACGGGAGCCTTTACATTTTGCACGAAAGAGGCTGATACCTTAGCAGAGTCTTAGTTCTGCCTGAGGGAAATGTCTTGCTTGTCCTCAGCCTAGGTCATTAGAGTGACAGCTCTCTTCTTTTCCAGGAAATCTCTGGATCAGATTGTTGATGTCCCTATTTCCACCAGATGGACTCTTTCTGTTGGTTTCTAAATGATAAGTTCCCTCCATATGCCTTTTCCCCCAGAAGTGTTTGTATTAACATGTTCACTTAAAACAGGGAACTTTAAATGTCTTACTCTAACGCTTTTGATTAGCCCTGTTAACTCCTCGAATTATATGGAGAATTGTAAATCTAACATCCAAAATGTTTTGAGATTGTCACATGGTTATTTGGAATCGACTATTTTTAAAAGACATTTTTTAGATCCAAAGTCTTTGAACAAAGTCTAGTTCCCCACAGAACAGCCTGTCTGAGGAGCTGCGGGAGTGCTAACTGCCAACATGTGTTTTGTTGAAATGTATTTGCTAATGTAAACAACTTATGCCTGCCTGTGGCACCCAGGACTGTCACGTGAGGCTTGCATGATGCTCAGAGAATGCTGCTTCTGGGCAGATGAATGCATGCGAATCTGCAACTCATATTTCCATGCTCATGTGTGTCTGTATAATTAAAGGGAAAGGGAGCTCATTTACATGAGGCCAGCACTCTGAAAACATCAGCATTTGATCAATAGAAAGAACTGGGGGGAAAAACCCAGTGAAGATGTGGGGAGGTGGGCGCACTGAGAAAAAATGAATCAAATGGGTAAGATTTTTTTTTTTGGTTCAGATTTACTCACCAAGATCATTATTATTATTTTTTTTTCTAGATGCAAAGTATGCCTTTCAAGAAGCTTATCTTCCCTAATGTTCCAGAACAACATGACTTGGGATGTTGAGCAGTTTAGGTAAACGACACTTTCTGGATTGACGGGACATTCTGAGGTAATTGTTCTCGCTTTTGAACCTGTGCAAAGTCATCTGGGGCATCTAAACACAACTTGCCTGGGTCCTGTTCCTGGAGACTTTGATTCTGTAAATCTGGGGTGGGGCCCAGAATTTGCATTTTTAATAAACCCCCAGGACCACACAGTGACAACCACTATGAGGTAGAGGTGATCAACTCCCTTGCTCACCTGGGGCCACCTGGAAAACAAACAGCCAGTCCCAGCCGAGGCTTTAGCTTTAGAGATTCTTACTGAATTTGAATCTTAGGGAATTAGTTATGTTTTAAAACTTTCTGGTGACTTTAATGATGCTCAGCTGCTAACGAGAATCACCACCTGAAGATAAATTGCTAGTATTAGACGTTCTGTTGCTGGAGAATTTGGCTGAACATTAAATGACTTAGAGCATAGGAATAATATTTGCATGCAGCGCAGAACCAGGTAAACATTTTTATTTCCTTAGCAACTGTAGTATTTGCTAGGAGCCAAACCTATTCTTAAAATGGCTGTTAGCACATCAATATCACAACAAGGACAGCATCAGTTTTCAGGTGTGGCGGGCAGAGACAGGAGTCGGCTCTCCTTCCCTCACAACTTTGCCACCCTCCGCCTTCATCGCTCTTTCCCAAGCTTTCTTCCTTTTGTCCAGGCTCTTGGTCAAAGGTCAGTTGCCTGACTGCTGGAGCTGCCCTCAGAGCTGGGTGATTTAGACAGAAAGGGCTCCAAGGATGGCCACCGGGGGACCCAGGGCACCCCCGGGAGGTGGAGTGGCTTGTCCCACAAGGCACTGGGTTGGGAGTCAACTTGAATTGAGATTCTTAGTATTTTCTCAGCCCAAAGCCTCTGTGACCTTGGAAATGTTGCTTTTTCATCTAATTTTTATTTCTTAACTCGGTAAAAATGGAGATACTTGCTGCGAGGTTATCTCAAGGATTAGACCAGACAGCAGAGAGGGGACTTTGATAACTTTGCTCTCCACTGCTGACAGCGTCCCTGGTTCAGTGTCTGCATGGAGAAACCATTTGATGCCAGTGGTGAATGAAAGCAAGCTTTGTAAACTGCAGAACACCAGGTAGAGAGGAGAATCACCCCGGGAGAATGTGCCTTCCGTCTTACACGGGCCTCTGCTTCTCACGCACTTTGGCCTATATCTTCCTTTGGGCCCTGCCCAGCCGCAAGGGCACCGGGTGTTTATAACCAGGTAGCAAGGGCAGAGCTAGTGTGATGCCATTCTTCTTTGTGGGAGAAAATATGAGATTAGTATCACACCTCATTTCTAGAATGTTCTGTCAGCGAGGAGAGCAAAGTGCTGTCTTGACGATGATATTATCTTTCACTACTCCTTTTTCAGAACTTCAGACAGAGGTCATCATCTCAGAGAATCGTTAGCCCAAGTTAGGAATTGAAGTCCTGGGTTCTATTTATTCCTGACCGTACTGTGGTATCTCATGCTTTATAAATAACCTTTATTGACTTAACTTTGGCACGCCTCAGGTTACTGATTATAATTGTGCCAAAATAGCATCTTTGTCTCTTCTAATAATACTTTCTCTGTTTTGTGCATAGCTTGGACAGATACAGTAGAATCGTCTCCACTGAATGGATTAGGGTGGGGGTGGGGATGCTTCATTTGTCCAATTACATGACTGGAACAGCAGAAACGAGCCAGGTTTGGCTGTAAGAGCGATAGCCCTCACGTGTTTGGCAGAGTCTGAATATTTTGGTTGAACAAGTTCCTTGGTTAGTGAATGCTTGCATAATGCTAGCACAGTCAAGAGGATGGAAATGCATATATGTAAAATATGGAGAAAACCTGACTTCATAATCTTATTACATAATAACAAGGGTGCCCCTTGTGTATTAGTGTCTTTGTCCAAAACAGGACCTGTTGATCCAAACTGTTTTCATTGAATTGTCAACATCAAATGAGAAATAATTGAATCATCATTAACATTTTTACATGGACAACTGATTATTGAATGGCATATTTGTATTATCAGATAGGTATTTCTGTGACATAGTATTTTGATACAAACAAAAGCTTTCAGAAACAAACTTCCGAAGGGAAATCTAAGACACACTAAGTAATTAGCAAGTTCTTGCTCTTTCAAAGCGGAAATGTCAAAGAAAAGTCTTTGTTTTTTTCCTTCATTCTCTGGTCTGGCCTGGAGCTTTTGTAGTTATAAAGTCAGTCTTCAAATGTAAACCAGAGTCCTGGGCTCCATTACTGTTGCTGGCCAGAAAACTTGAGTCAGCGTTATCTCTAAGTTTGTGAAATTCAGAAAAAACAGCTTTGTGGTGGCAGGGCCAGAATTTTATAGCCTAGGTTAGGAATGCCATTGAAGTTGTCAGACTCATAAACTTAAAATGTTTAGGTCTTGGTGGGGGGACATACAGTGAGGGTGGAAGCGAAGGACTTCAGATCTCAGGACAATGTTTTATTCCTAAAACGCAGATTTATTTTACAGCTTCAGCTCCGTGTCTTCCTACCTCAGCTTTTATACCTATGCAGTGGAATCACCGCAGTAATTAACATACAATTGCTTGAATTCTCACTGGAGAGGCCACATTCTCCTGAGAGGCCTTTTTTGAGCCTCAGATTTTTTTTTTCTTTAATTTGGTGCCTAATTTTTTGAAAGTTTGGCCCGCTGTTCCATCCACTGCTCCATGCTCATCCCTTGCCTGATGTACCGTGCTTGCTTGCCACGTTGTTTTATGTTTGCTTATCTACTTCTCTTTGTGCTCCACCTCCCCGCTTTCTTTCCTTAAATATTATAGACTCTGACCTAAAACCTGTCTGAACTGTGATCTTTCCATTGCTGGGCATTTTTCTAGGTTCAGGATACTCAATATATGCCTGTTGTCAGCATAGAGGAATGAAGGGGAAGCTGTTTTTCTTGGTGCCGAAGGACAAATCCATATGTACAATCTTGTAAAACTCACTTTTTGCATGTGCATGCATGTGTGGGTGGCATGTGGTATAGGCTTATTAGCATGGCTCAAAAAGAAGAGAGAAGGTCATGTTGGTGAATGATTCTTCAGAGTCAGAATGATTCATGGAACTATGCATGCTTGGCACACATTCACTGCTGGAGTGATGGGCAGGGCACAGCTGCCATGGGAACTGTTGGACCGATTGCCTAAACCCACACAAGGGAGGGACTGGACAATCCAGATCACTCCAAGCTGTCTGTGCAAGCCAGTCAATAAAGCTATTGAGCACTATTGCATGAAATTTTCTAAGCACTGACACTATTTACTCCATTATTTTGCAGGAAAGAGATGACTGTGATTCTGACAGTAGAGAGTTTTAAAGTTTTAAGAAGAGAGAGAGAGAGAAAGAGAGAGAGAGAGAGAGAGAGAGAGAGAGAGAGAGAGAGAGAGAATATCAGTCACTGAAACTGACATTGGCAGAAAGTGAAAGAAGCAGGTTTCAAACCCAGCCAGCCAGGCTTGGGTACCTGTGACAGGGAACCACTGTGCAAAGTGCCTGGGGGAGCCTGTGTCCCAGAGCAGCGAGGAGGGCCAGTGGTTGTCACAATCAGTTAGTACTGCAGACAACGGCAGGGTGCTGCGGGAGCCATCAAAGCAGGCGATAGGGCGGGCCCTCAGCCCCAGAGCCCTGGCATCCCGCATCAGCCACATTCTTGGGAAATCTTCCAGACAGGCTGCGAAGATGTATTGATTCACGTGGCAAGGTGGCCTCCAAGTCCAGACAGTGAGATCCCTCCAGTCTTCCTTGGGGTGACTTGAGAGGAAAGAGGTCCTCTTCAGTTGCTACCTCAGGCTGCAACCATCTGTGGCGCTTGGTGGCCACCCGAGAACTCCCTTCCCTCGGTGCCTGGCCAAGGAGGAATTTCTGTGTGCCTGAAAAGAGTACCCGAAGGAGAAGCCCAGCGCAGTCATGGAGAAGCAAGGAAAGCTGACCGTGTGGAGTGCCTGCGCGCACGCATGTGTAGGGTTGGCTCTGGTTCACCTTCTAGACATACTCACTCATGTCTTTTTCACAAATAGCACAAGGCAGATGCGTCTTTTATTTTTACAAATGACAAGATCGAGGCAGCTAGACAGAAGGCAACACCAGCAGTAAGAGGCAAGGTCTGGGCTCGTGTTTATTTTGTCTGAAAGGCTTACTTGATGTCAGAGACCCTGCCAAATGCTTTACATACTTCTATGCATTGAGTCCTCATAACTCCCTCCCTTCACAGATGGGGAAATTGAGGTAGAGCAGGGTTAAGTAATTTGTCAAGAAAACACACTTTATAGTTCTAACCTGCCATCTGTTTAATGTTAAATGCTGATCTTGTTATCATCTGACGCTAGACAGTCTGTGTGCGACTTTCTCTCACGACTCACTCAAGACTGCCAGGATTTTGCTAACTGAAAAATCACATTAATAACAGCAGTACTTATTTTACAGGATTGGTGTGAGGATTCTGTGTGATAAAGGATGTGGTGCATTTAATACTAGGGTCCAACATACTGCAAAATACCAATAAATGTTAGGTTAGGATATTACTAATGCTTATCAGTTTTCATGGACTCTGGTGTTAGAACTAAGTTTAAATATTTGGTCTTCAGTTAACAGCAGGCTGGGTTGGCCAGTGTCACTAATTTTCCTGTACCTCAGTGTCCTTCCTGCAATGCAGAGGAAGTGAGTATCACCCTGCAAGAACTGCAGTGGAGATGAAAGGGACCATCTATTTAAAGCGGAGAGCTCTGTGGCCAGTGCTTAATTAATGTTTGCGTCTATTATTAGGAGAAGTAAGGGAATGGATTTGGGAAGGACACGAAGAATGTTTACTATGGAACCTTCATGGTGTAATTAAATATGGGTGACTCACAGGGCATGTCCAGGAGGAGAGGCGAGAGAGCAGCAGCCGGGAGGGCCTGACCTCGGGCAGTATCCCCCATGGTGCCGAGAGAGCCCGCGCCAGAGCCAGGCAGCCCCGGGTTCCAGTGGACGCCGACTGCGTGGCTTGGGCAAATCATTTCATCGCTCTAAGCCTCTGATTCTTCATCTACGTGATGGGGATAAGATCACTGGCCTCATCGAGTTGTCATGAGGATTAAGTGAGATGCTGTGTGTAATTCGCTTGGCGCGGTGCCAGGCAAGTGATCGACTCCAGGAAAGGTAACTATCAGTGTTAGTAACAGTCATCACGGAGGGCGCAGAACCGCCTCCCCACTTGCACGGTTGTGCAATCCCTTCTGACTAATCCAGAGCCCACTCCCATCTCCGGAGGGCTTCTACCCAGCGGTTGTGCTGCTTGCTGTCCCTGCTACAAGCTCAGCCTTGCAGTCCCACGGCAGAGGAGCTTTAGAACTAGAGGAGTAGTCGGGAAAGTAGCACGAGATTTTTGAGATGGTTTAAAACTTTGCCTTTAATAAGTGAGAGAAATGATACCGAAAGCATGTTAAGAACTTGCTCAAGATTGGAGACATGAGCTGTGGTCAGAAAGGACAAAACCCGACCTCTGGAGGTTCCTACTTAAAACTAAGCATGAAGTGAAGAAGCAGATTTCTAGCATTTCAATTTTATGTTGTGGCAAATCGTGCTAAATGCAGCTCCAATCACCAAAAAATGGTTAATGTTCTACTGAGGCTCTAAGGAAAATCCCATGTGGGGAGTTTTTACTTACGAAAGACACGTGAGTCTTCAAAGGAAGATTTTTATCTGTACACAAGCTCCTTCACCAAATACAGAAACAGCTTGCTCAGGATACATCAGACAATGAAACTGCAAAAAACGAAGCCAAGCCAAACTGTAGCAACAACAACAACACACAGTTTTGAAACAAAAGGAGACTTTCTTAGATTTAAATGCTATTTTTACCCATGTCAAGAAAAAAAGTTAGGTGCTATGGAGTTAAATATTGCCTATCACTTGAAATTATTTAATGAATGCTTCTCCATTGAAAATCTGAACCTTGCTTTATATCTTTGTTTCACATTTATAGAAAATGTTATCAGCTAGATGAATGGTTCTTCTTATTCCTAAAACCAAGGCTGCTGTGTCCTCTCTTGCATGGTGACTACCCTGGTGCTGGAGGGTGCATTTCGCTTTCAACATTTAATAAAACTTTGCTACTGTTGACTAAAAAAACCCTCTATAATATTATAACTCAAAAATGGAGGATTAAGTAGATAATACATTATCTAGATAAAGACATTGATTCTACTGAGCAGTTGCTAAGTTTTGAACTTGTTTCACTGTTTGGAGCAAATGGGTCTATGCATCAGTGCTAGCAATGTGTAGGACACATAGAATCATCACTTGTGAACTGAATAGCCTTGGGCTGCCTGGTGGCTGGATGTGGGGACAGAATGTGGCTGGCTCCCTCCTCATTCTCCTAAGGTGAGGTCTCTGGCCCTGGCTTCCATTTTCTGTTTTGATGGGACAGTGATGACTGGAGTGGACGTAGAAGCCACACACAGATCGCAGAATCGCTTTAGTCCTTGTGTGACTGGGGAAAAATTTCCCAAGGTCAGGAACCCTGACAAAAGAGAACTATTACAAAGGAGGCCAGGGAGATAGCTCTGGGGCACAAGTGCCTGCCTGGAAAGTGCAAGGTCCTGAGTTCCATCCCCAGATCTGCAAAACAAAACAAAACAAACAACAACAACAAAAGAAAGCAAAGGAGAGAAGCTATCTCTCTGCTTTCCAGGCCACCACGTGTGGTTTCTCTTTCTTGCAACTTTAACTAACACAGCCTCGATTTGACTGCTCACATCCTCAAAGTCCTCACAGGTCTCAGCGGGTTGCTTGAGCTGCTATAAATGACAGCCACAGCAGTCATCAGAGCCACCTGCATGTCAGAAGGAGAGAAGAAGAAGGTCAAAGAGCTCTGGCATCTGGGTCAAGGTTTTACACAGGTTTAGAGGCAATCACCCGCTTAACCTCCCACTGGGCAGAGCTTTGCCACATGGTCACACCTGGCTAAAAGGAAATATAATCATCCATACTGAGGAGCAATATACTCCCCAAAATATCACAGTCCTGCTCCCATGAAGGACATCAATATTTCGCTGCTATCCCAAATGTCCTTTTCATTTTCCAGTGAAAAGACAAAAGGCAAATATTCTAAGCACTCCCATGGATAGCTATAAGCATTTGACTACAGGAAGAATCAATGAGGACTAGAATTATCCTTCTTATTAGAAATCATGCCTACCATGGTGATTCTGTGGTATGTGTGTGTGTATGTGTGTGTGTATGCATGTGTGTACGTGTGTGTGTGTGCGTGCACACACATGGCTGTGTCCAAGCGTATTTGGCGGAGGGAGTTACAGTTGGTAGGGCTTGGCAGTAGCAGTAAAGCTAACAAAGCCAGCTCTGTAGTATGATGCTGTCTGTCCTAAGGGGAAAATATAGTTCCACCAGGATTCAGAGAATGTCATCTTTCTCTCAGAGCTGGAGATGTTACAGATGTTGCAGCTTACCCTGGGGAGATGCCTGCCAAGGGATCTTACTCAGCCCATGAAATACGTCTCTGCATGGCGGTTTGCAGCGCGGCATCTACAGCAGTTTCTCCAACATGCTCTTCTTCTCCTCCAATGTACATTGTTAAACCCTCAAATGAACTCAGTGCAGGGATTTTCTAACCAGCTTCCAGACTTGTATTTAATGTTTCCTTCTACAAGATTTTTGACAGCATGCTCTCAATGTAACATGACTGCTCGATGGTCCATGTGCATGCTCTGGGACAGGGTGAGCATCTCATATTTCCTGTGACATGAATCCTTTTCAGTATCTTTGCTAAGAACAGTACTAATCTGAATGAATTGCATGCATACATTCAGTGCAATTTTAATTGGAGCCAGCTATAATTCATTTTAACCCCAGATTGATCCAGCATTCCTTTCCTTTATTAAGGTAGTGACTAATTACAGCGGGTATATGGAAAGAGAATTGAGGAATATGTCATGACCATCCCTTTCAAACTATCACCAAGAGATACAGGAACAATTTCACTCTTCCATATCTTATGTTATAATAGTGATATAATATTCTCCCTATGCTCCAAAACACATGCTTTTACAAAAAGAGGACAGAGGGCATATATTTCTTATGGATTGATAAATTACTGCAAAATAAATAATGATTTTTTGGTTACAAATTAGTTCTTTTCCTTGTATTAAGGTGAGAGCAAGTGGTAAAAAATACCAGTAATATGTCCCCCAAGCCACTCGCTCTGGGACACAGGCTCTGTGAGCCATTTCTGAACTTGGAGCCAGGGTGGAGCCAGTGACTTAGTGCGTCAGACATGCAGTTGTCCTTCAGGTAGAACCTGTGACTCCAGCAGGGTACTAGCGAAGTGTTGCAAATGAGTTGTGGGATGAAAGGGAAGCCTAGGTGCAAATGGCATTTCAAGACTGGGTCTGTGGAAGTGACAGTTAATTTTAGCCCATAAGATGCTCGTAAAGGGCCGGCGAGATGGTTCAGTGGTCTAAAGCGCCTGCTTAGGAGCGCTCAGGCGACTGCGGCGACTGCGGCGACTGCGGCGACTGCGGGGACTGCGGGGACTGCGGTTCAATCCCCGGCACCACATGCTGCGCCAGCGCCACCACCAGGGCAGGCTGAGCCAGCCACAAAATGAATAAATAAAGAAACAAACAAACACAACAAGCAAACAAATAAATAAATAAATAAAATTTAAAAAAAAGTATATATATAAAAAAAAAAGATGCTCGTAAAGATTCTGCGTGCAACTTTGAGGTTGTGTCCTCCCCATTAGAGATTAGAAGTGCGTCTTTTTGTCTCTGTTAAGAATAAA